>JAYKTE010400913.1:0-10634 GCA_036873565.1 Xipholeptos notoides
CCTTTTTTCAATAGCTCTTTCATACTATCTACTCTTTTTTATTCATGTTACTATCTATATATGTTTATCTCTCTCTATCTATCTTTCTCTCTCTCTCTCTCTCGTTCTCTCTCTCTTTCTCTCCCTATCAATATATCTATATGTATGTCTGTCTGTCCGTCCGTCTGTTTTTCTGTCTGTTCACTAAAGTCGGGAGTAAAACCAGCGAATTTTGTGTGCCAGATTTTATTCAACCTGATCACCATTTGTAAAATATTGTAAGACCAAGGACGGTCTCCGTCATTAAATTGTCACTTTCTTGAAGATGAAGTCTAGTTAATCAATTAACTGTCAATCATTTTTTTAGAAAGTGTGTACGAATAAAAAAATGTAATATAAGATAAGTGAATTAATCTTGAAAAAGCGTGACAATAACGTGTTTGACAAACGATCAAATAATTATTTAGAATCGATTTAAAACTTGCAGAATTGAGTCGAATTTTTTGTTTACTGTTTTGGTTTTCGTTTTGTTTTTTGCCAATCAAGAATTATAGATAATGTACATATCAAAGTTTTGAGAGAAGGTATTAGTGGGTGTGCGTCAACTAATCAATATAAACAGCTTGTTATAACAAGACGACAACAGAATCAGCATTACTGTCGCTGACAAACAAGCAGAGAGAAAAAGAAAGTAGACTTCATGACAGCGGCTAAAGTAGAAAGTAAGGACCAAACATCTATTGAATAAAATGCACTACTAAAAAATCAGCTGTGATAATACCGTGTATAAAAGGAATTAATTTCTTGTTAAAAATTGGTGTTTTGACATTTTATTTCCTTTGCAAGTTTTAATTATTTTTCACAACGTTGTTTTTTTTTTGTTTTGTTTATTGCGCCGTGTATATGTTACACATGTTACACATTCTCAAGGAACTTTTTCTTTCTGTTTTTCTTTTTCTTTCTTTTCACCTTTTTTTCTATACGAACTTTATTCTTTTTATTCGTTCCTTTCTTTGGGTGACTTTCTTTCTTCTATGTGAATTTCATTCTTCTTATTCTGTCTTTTTCTTCTTTCCTTCTTTCATTTTGCATTTCTTTCTTCTAAGCAAACTTTTTTCTCTTCTATTTTCTTTCTTCATAATTTTTTAATTTCTTTTCTTTCACCGCGCATTTCTTTTTAATATATAAAATTGTTTCTTTTATTTTTCTTTCCGTCTTCATTTCTTCTTTCCTTCATTTCTCTGTTCCTTTTTCTTTTGTTCTAAACGAACTGAATCTTTTTTTATTTTTACTTATTTTTTCTTTTCTTCTTTCTTTTCTTTAGCTGTGCCTTTTCTTTGTCTTTTATACAAAAACAATGCTTGTCTTTTTTGGTTTTATTGATATTCTCCTTCAAAATATCTCATTTTTCTTTTTTAACTTCGTTCCTTATCCCCCCCCCACACTATTTAGTCTTCTTTTCTTCAAATACCATAACCTCCACACTTGGCTTATTATTCTGTTATCATCAGTGCTTTTTTTTCTTTTTTTGTAGTTTTTCAAGAAAAAAATCCTGGTCTTTTTCGAAGTACACACCAATCATTCATTTAACTTCTATCATTCCTTCATTTTTTTCTCTCTTTTGCTACATCGGTTCTTTTTCCCCACTTTCTCTATTACTTCCCATTCCAATATTTCCATGGCCCTCAACGCCAACTTCTTTTATCGAGCCACCCCTATCTTTTCCTCGTGTGCATTCTTCGTTCGTACTATAATAGGACTTTTTGAGTGACACTCCATTGAAGCCAAACGACTTTAAGGGATTCTCAAAGTGGTAGCATTACATTTCACGTTTTTAGACGCGGCTTGACATCACCCAAGAGAGGCAATCGTGACAAATTAATAAAAGAAACCAATTTCTTTTTATTTTACCATTCGACAGACACGAAAAGAGTCACTACGAAGACGCATGAGTGCCTAAATTTAAACAATGTGTGAAAAGAACGATTGATTGTCGACCAATTGGAATGTTTTACTTGTATTTTTCATCTCTTCTCCATTACCCTCTGAACCTGTTTACATTCATCAGTTCAACATTTTCATTATTGTTGAAAAAATAAATTCAAATCCATTTAGCCTAACTGAGAATTAAGGAAAACGTTGAGTTTAACAAACATCAGTTACATTTTTAAAATTATACGATTGTTTGTAAGTTGCAATTACATTCAAAATTTGGTTCAATTTTAGACTTTTTCTTCAACATACGAAGTTATTTACAAAAGTAATGTTTCCTAATTTTTAATTCCGCTTGAATGTATCAGAGGGAAATGCAAATTGCATTATTAAGATGACTGAACATATTCATTCGGGACCTAAAATTTCCATCTTTCTGTTGCAGATATTCATGGTTTGAGACACTATAAATGCAACCTCCGATATAGATGTTCAAAAGAAGCAGAAATTTGATTATTTTAATTAATTTGTTATTTAAATCTTAATCAACAACTTCCACCGGTGTTGTTCAACTTTTTATTCAAATCGATAATATTTACTGTCTCAATAATGGTTGCATTAAAAATCGTGATGTTAAAGCTAAATTATCTCATATGTGCAATAACTGTACTTGGAGAAAAGTTGAATGACGTTGAGGGTATTGGCATTCGTTTGCCAAAGTGTAGGTCGCATTATTAAAAATCTAGAGCGATAAATACCTTTGGACCCACAACCTATTGAATATGAACTTTTATTTGGAATAAAGGAATTTTGGGAAATTAATAAGGATATTAAAATCCATATTTCTAAATGACTTTAAGATATTTCATCGTAAAAATATCTTGATTTTTACCCTTTTCAAAATTGCATTTATCGTTAAATTTACTATTTTAACCTGTTTAGAATATAAACTTATATAAAATTAAATCCAAAATGTTTACTTATTCATTTCCTTTTTCTACTTTTTTTGGGGGGAATTATTCAACTGTATTTAGAATTCTTAGCAAATAATAAAAGGGATTTTGAAAAGTCATTAAGAATAAATAACCACTTTTGGCTGTAATGTCCTTTTCTGAAACCCTATAAAATGGTGTAACATAACTGCAGTCAAATTAAACTTAGGGGTTTTCATGTTTATTGTCCGGATTATATAGCTGGTTTATATTCCAGTATTTCTCAACGGGCAGCATGCCCCGGGCCACCGTCTACGCCGAACCTGTTTAGCCCGGCAGTAGAGCACACTATGTCCGCCCTAAGCTGGTAACAAGGTGCTCCGGACCGCGGGGTACGCCAAACCCGTATTACCCGGCAGTAGGGCACACAACGTTACTTTTCATTTTTATTTTATCACGTTTCCATCTCATACTCTCTAACATAATATGTTTATTTATGCATCTACTGCTTTACATTTGTCTCTTTTCGCTTCTTCTTCCCTCCTCTTTCTCCCTTTCACTCTCTCTTTCTTGTTTTCAGTATATGTCTATCTGTCTGCTTGTATGTATTTGTGTATGTACGTATGAATCTATCTATCTATCAAATTTATCGTTTATCAATCAAACATATATATCTATCTATCTATCTATTTATCTATCGGACTGCATGTTATTCAATATCTCAATCAAACTACCAATTTATTTATCTAACTCTCGGACTGTCTGTCAATCTATCTACCTTTCATCTATGGTACACTCACAAATGTGTTTTTGCTTCTTTCTCCATGTCTTTTTCTTTCTCTCTCTCTAACTTTTTCTCTTACATATGTATATCTATATAAATTTCTCTATAAATAGATGCTCATATGTGTGTTTTTGTGTTCATGTCGGTATGTTATTTATTTCTTCTCAATCCTTCTCCATGTTTCACTCCATATATTTAATTGTGAACCTATCTTTCGTTTTCTTTATTTCTCCCTCCCTCTCTATCTACATTTATTTATCTATCCTGCTGTTTTCTGAATGCCTGCCTATATGTATGTTTCTCAAACTATCTATCTATCATTTCAATGAACTTCATTTCGGAAGGGGCCGTCTAAGGAATTGCAATGTCACTAAATTAGTAGACCTTATGGTCGGTGGCTGGACGATAAAAAGCCACATGAATGCGTCTTGTTCATATGATTCAAATTGGCTTTAGTTTTGCCTTCTTTGCTTCACTTCAATAGCTAAGTACAGGTCAGTCCCAGACATGCCGACTGACGTTAAATTGTCGTTTAAGTTCCAAGCAAGGAAATGTAATTATTCAGGCCAAATAGTGGACAGTCAGTCAATCGGACATCAGGTTTAATTGCCTTACCCAGCATAAGTTTTTCCGTTTTTCCTAAGAGAAGTATCCAGGCAAGTGACCAGCCGTCATCTAGATCGTTGTCAGTAAGATGTTTGTCTGTCACAATGTCTGACGTCGTTTGGTTGATGAAAATTTTTTTCAGTCACGATAATGTTGGACCCAAAATTGAATTAGAAATCTTGCTACTAATAGTGCCTGATTATTTTGCGAGATTCGGCACTGATTTTCGTGTCTTCAAGTGAAAAGTTAATATAACTGTATTAAGTATATTGATTTGGTATTTGTATGGGATGACTGGTTTATAATTCTTTTAGGCTCTGTTTTTCTTATCTTACTTCAGCTTGCTAAGTAGGGAAACATTCATTTTTCGCATAATGCTGAGTTTCTCGATGCGCCAACTATTTTGAATATGGTAAATTTTAACTTTTCTATTATCCTATTATTTTTATGTATTAATATGTTATTTGTGAGTAGATTCGGGGTTATTAGAATTAAATGTTTTAAAAGACACTGGTGAACATTTTCTGCGTAATAAAATATGCAAGTTGAAAGATGACGTTTTCTTTTTTAAATGGCTGGCCTGTTGGGAGTATCAGTCAGCAAATGAGTAGTAATGAAAGTGTTAGGTAGGAATTCTGATCTGAACATGTGTTTTGGTATTTTTTACTTTCTGGGGACTAAATGTGCTCACTAGCTAGATATTTAGCGATAAAGAGTACAAATTGTTTTCTATACATAATATACAATACGAAGTATAACGATCAGAAGGATAGCTAGAAATATGTTCTATTTGTTAATATAGCGCTAGATTGTTCCCGAGTCGATTAGTGGTTATTAAAATGGATTGATGCTAAACGCACTGGTGTCAGTTATCTTTGCATTAACATATGTATTTCGGAATATGACATTTTATTTTTAAAACATATGAACTGTAGCAGTGGGGAAATGTGTAGCAGGGAAAGTGATAATTAATCAGTGGGATTTGATTAGTTTTTTTTTTCAAGTAGTTTTATTTTTCTCTTTTTCCCTATCTCATTTTATTTGTATGTAGTGCTGTTTATCTGATTGTTTGTCAGTCTCTCTTTACTTGTATTCATCTATCTCTTTATTACACTAATGAAATTCATTTTTGAAGGAGTTGTCTAAGTAAATACAATTTCGATTAATTAGTACATCTTTTGCAGCTTCTTTGTTTTTCTTCCTTGTCTTTGTTTTTTTTTCTTTTCTTTTATAGTTCTCTTATTTTTCTTTATGGTTTTTCCTTTTCGCATATTTTTTCTAGCGCTTCTTTTTGTTTGTGTTTGAATTTTTTTGTTTTTTTTTATTTGTTTATACTTTTTCTCTTTTTTACAAGTATTTTTCGTACTTTCTCGGGGATGGCGTTGATTCTCTTTTCGTGCTCATTTTTATTTGCAGTTTTGTAATTCCAGGATTTTTATTTCTAATAAATGATATTCTCAATATGATTCCAATTATTTTTAATACATAATTTGATGCGTAAAATTCTGGTAAATTTCATTAAACAGGTATGTATTGCTATAGATTTCAGCCCATTGACTTGTAATACGTTCTCTCATATGATCTAAATCGGAAATCTTTATTCACCATGCCAAAGAAACAATTCAATGGGGAGAATATTCCACGATGCTGTAACGTTTTCAGTAACAATTATCACTGAAACGTGATTCGAATCTTGTTAAGTACACTTATTTTGGTTTGTCCCGATGAAGGCCGAGTGGCATTGATGTTAGAAAAAGCTTGTAAAACGATAGTTTTTACCAGAAAGGACCGACTGGCAAAGAGCCCAGTTTGGGACTATATAAACAGTAACGACGTGTCAGATTAGCAAGGAGTAAACAGATTCAGCAACCGATTGGAGACACGAATAAAAACTTTTTTGAGCCATCATGTTGTCTCTGCATTGCTCTGTTACAAACTTTCATTCATAGCAAAACCAAGAAAATGCCCTCAAAAACAAAGAAATGGAATGGAAAAAAGACAACGAAAATGTCTTTTTCACAACAATAGTATCACTTATTTCACGATGGGGCTAAAAAGACCCCTTCAAATATAAGAAAGATGCAAAGATTGACATGACAAGTCACTCAGAATTCGTGGTCAGCTAAATGCAACAACCATTCAAGAAAGCAGAAGCAAATATTTTAAAACAAAACTAATCCTTGATTGTTCCTGTTAAAGAACTTGCAGATATTACCGTATTCATCTTTATATTCTGCCATGATTAGACATCCTGCAATGCTGCAACGTTACTTAAATTTTTCTTGCAATCCAGTGAAAAAAAGTGTAATTTAGCGAAATTCTTACAGCTGGGGTAAAAATGGACAGTTGCTCGTTCTTGCTGAAACTGGCGTATAAGTTTCTTGCATAGGCGATCAATTCGAGGCGTTGATTCGTCACTCAAAAATTTCAAATAAATCGCCGCCGTTACATGTTTATAAAAATAGCATAAATAAATATAATAGTGAAATCTCCATTTACCAAAATTTTGTTGACACTCTGCATATCAAATCCCTTGTTAGAATATTTAATCTTTTTGTTAAAGGCAATATTCCATTTGTCAATTTTTGTAAAAATGCATTTCACATATAATAATAATAAATATTTTCTTTGGTTCAAATGAGCAATCCAATAAAATTATTGAGATTTTATACACATTTTTTATGCAAATTATTTAATTGAATGTTGAAAAGTACAACTAAAAAATAAATAAATATATAAAGATAATATTTTATCTAAACAAGTTTTTTTGTTACAGAATCCTTTAAAATCCTCGCTAGAAAGATCAGCAGGATGATTTCTAAATCAAATTATTTAAACAGAGACAGTTGTTGAAATATGATGCAAATTCAGTTGACTCTCCTAAAAATAAAAAAAATAAAATATGGTTTCTAATGCCATCTGTTCAAACTTTTTGGTTTTATGTTGTTTTTCTTCAGTTTTATTTTTCGTTTGTGTTTTTCAATTTTATTATTTTTATTTTTTTCATTTTTTTCTTGATTTTTTTTTTCATTTTCTGTATTTTATTCTTAATTTTGTTTGTTTTTCTTAAATAGTTTTTGTTTTCTTTTTTTAATTTTTATTTTTTGTTTATGTTTATGTTTGTTTTATTTTTGTCTTAATTTTTATTTTTGTTGTTTATTTTAAGTATTTCTTTTTTTGTTTGTTTATTTTTTGGTTGCATTGTTTGTTTTATTCTATTTATTTATTACAGTATTTGTATTTGTTTAACTTGTGAATCGTTTTAAGAGTAGAATAATCACTGATGCGCACTTTTTTAGTTCTTGGACTCATTTTATTTTATTACAAAATTTATTCTAAATGCCCTGGACCACCCAGAAAGTAACTAACTATCACAAGTAGTCTATGGAACACTAGTTGAGAAATACTGCTCTAGAACAAAACACACCAATCAACTAAACATATTATTTCTCATGATAAACAAAGAAACTAAGTGGGCTTTTACTGCCATTTGCTGGGAGATTTTGTATTTCTTGTGGTTTTGAACCCTATCCAATCAGTACACAGGAAATTTCATTCATATTTTTTTTTAAATAGACACTTATTTTTTATTCATTTGTTAGTTTAAAAGTTTATCTTGATCGGTACTCTATTTTTCATAGCTAATACTTGAAATAGGAACAGATTTGTCGGTGCACCGATTGCTAAGTAGATAGTCATTGGATTAAGGCATTAACTATTTCATTGTTCATATTCATATCGTGCGTGTGGTCATGATTTGCTAATTAATTCAGTTGACAAGTCAGGACATGTTGGAGAGATTACATTCCTAACAATGATTTTTATGCTTTTCATTCATCTTATATTTCATGACTTCAAGATAAGATATTTCGTTGGGATAGTCTATACAACCATGTGACATAGGTTGCGTTTTTACCAATAAATAAGAATAGGTTTAATGGTCTGTAAAGCGGTGGGCCTAATTTTCTGAAATAAGAATTTATACAACTCTGATATTTTTTTTCTATATTTTTTCTAAAATTATGAAAATTTAATTTGATATTTCCCAGAATATGATTTAATGGAATACAGAATTTTATTTGCTGCAATAATATTCAGAGAAATTTACGATGGTTTTATCAATGATTGTACCATTGTTATTAAATCATTATTATTTTTAGGTTATTATTATGAAATTATCATTAATTAAAAATTGTGTCATTATCATTAAATTTTGGTTAGCATTGTCCCAAAGTACGACTAATTACAATTTAGCTTTTTATTAACTTCGACAATATTCACTGTCCCTTACGATGGTTCATTACATATAGTTTCAGTGTTATTATATTCCCTCCAAAATCTATTGTAAAAGTATAGAAAATCTAAGTTAGCTAAACTGTCTGTTTGTTTAATTTAAAAAGATTAAGTTAGGAAAATAATCGCTACACTATAAAAAGAAAAGCAGAATCGGTTTACTAAAGTAAGACATTATATTATTGAAAATATTGAGTAAGTATCGATATCAATGTCTTTAAAATTTTAGATTATTTAGTTTTACGGTACATTATCATTTTTGGTCATTTAATCCCGAATGATCATTGCTAAAACTAATTGTATTTGCTGTGGTTTTATTTATATCTCAAAGATTCTAAATAAACAACCATTTTTGGGGGGTTTCTTTTTATTTATTTCATCTGGGTCTAAATCAGAAGAATCAGATCTTTTAAAGTGTCATTGTTATACAGTGTCTAAAATAACATTTGTGGCCAAAGAGAACAGACCACTGATCAGTTCAGTTTTTCAATTCTTTATTTGTCCCCGCTATTGACGATCACAATCTGTATTGATGTTTAGCCAAAGCCCGGTATTCTTTTGTAAAAATCAAATACACTTTATTCTCTTCAATCGATCTGAGTTTGTAATGTCTTGTTTGCTTTCTTTCTGACATTGTTGTGGTAGATGATTTGTTTGTAAGACCGTTTGATCTATTTAGTGTCCATCTGTTCAATTTTAGGCTGGCCTTAAGACTTCTTTTTGTAATTTAGATTTACAACTTCTAGCGGTTTTCTTTCTATGCGATTGTATTGACGTCCACGAAACAACACTTTCTATTGTCTATTGTCGAATCATTACGCGGTACCGGGTTTCAATGAGTGAAAATTGTGATGGTTCGAAGCTGAGTGGATAATTAACATCGTGACGTTTTGTCCGCTAGAATCTTGAAGCAGTGTCATGAACAGAACGCTATCATTGACCGAATCTCCATCTATCGGTCCGTTTGGCCAAAGATTAAATCCAATATTGATTAAACAGTTCTACAAACCTACTTTCTGCTCGGACCTTTTGTTGGTGGGGTCTTCTAATATAAACAAAAAACATTAGGAAAGTACGCATGCACACACGTGCGCTAAACATTGAGACTTACACAGAAAGACACACACAAACACATACAAATACCCACACAGATATGTATGCAGTACAATTTGAAATTCGTTTAGCAAGTTATTTAAAAAAAAAGCCGTATTTTGTTTGAGATACTTTTAACATGATCAATAAATTATCAATGAATTAGTTTTATTCAAATGCAAGGGTTGTTCCTAAAGTAATGGCTAAATCTATGAGGATTTCTCAAAAGTAATAACTTCTAATATTTTATATCCGAGAATGGTTCCAAAAGTAATGCCTCATATTATTTTATATGCTAGGGTCAGTCCAAAATTTATGACTGATATTAATTTTTATACGGGGGTTGTTTCAAAAGCAGTGTCTACTACTATTTTAGATACGAGGTTCGTTCCAAAGGTAAGACATCCTATTATTTTATATACTACAGACGTTCCGAAAGTAGTGCCTCTTGATATTTTGCATACGAAGGTCATTCCAAAATTAATGTATTTTATTATTTTAAACACCATGACAATCCCAAAAGCAATTCCTAATATTATTTTATATACGACAGTTGTTCCAAAACTAATGCCTCCCGTCATTTTATATACGAGAGTCGTTGTAAACGTAATTTCTTATTATTCTATATGCATGGGTCATTCCAAAAGCAATGCCTCCTATTTTTTAAGTTTTTTTTTAATTATGATTCAAATCAATATTTTGCATGAGATCACTTTAAAGTTCACATTAAATTAGATAATTGTGTCGTTTTATTCAAATATATATTAAAAAGATCTCATGCAAAATGATAAATAACGGTAGACACAGGGACAAAGGCATTTGGTGACTCTGTGTCTACACTTATTTACTGCAAACGCTCTATAAACAATATTGGGCATTTTACCTATGAATATACGCAAAATTTTACCTATAGATATACGCAAAATGTTTCCATAGATTTATATATATATATACATATATATATATATATATATATATATATATATATACATATATATATATGTATATATGTATAC
>JAYKTE010401022.1:0-10634 GCA_036873565.1 Xipholeptos notoides
TATATATATATAGTTTAAAATATTACAAAAATACAAGAAACTACAATTAAATTAATCGAATTAAAAAGGCCGGTGTACGACGGCAATTACGTTGCGAAAAAATAGTCCAAGAGGAAAGTTCCAAAACTCGAAGCATAAATAATCAAGGATTTCCCAAATATATCCCTTATATACGCTAATCTCCGATACAAAATAAAACATAAAAACAAAAGCAAAAATGATCTGGTATAAAACGACCATTCTTTTGTCGTTATTTACACACGAAGCCTACTCATTCAATTTTCTACATCACTTAATTCCCTAAACGAAAAATAATAGAATTTGTATTGTAGGGCAAACTGACCAATTGAGGAAAAAACTGAAAATTAAGATATGACGTTTTTCTCAACGTATATTACAATGTTATAGTAATACATTTCTGATTCAATGATTCGTTTTTATTCGAGGTTCATTCGAGCGTAACTCGTAAACTCGGTTTTATAACGAAATAACATATGTTTTGAATCCAAGAAACTCCTCCAAACACTAAGTTATATATTTAAGCTCAGGACATAAGAAGCCTGTCTAAAAATATACCGACCTTAGGCCAGAACAAATATTTCACCTACCTGAAGGAATGCGGACCTTAATCCCCTTCAAATTAGGCCCCTTGTACTTGCACATATTAAGCTCTCCGATCCTTCCATTGCTGGGAACACCTCTGAAAGTCTTCTTTTGGAATGGTGTTCACGTGTGCGGTTATCATAATAATAATACTCTGACTCCAGTAAAAACCACTGGTTGCTGGTTGCACAAGCGCTAGGCAATTGGTGTGAGATCTCATGATAATAATAAAAGCCCAAGGATATGCGATGCCATAGAGTTATTTTAATGAAACAGAATAGAGTTTGTTACTCTATTCTGTTACAGTGAAAGCATCCGGTCATTGATGGCGGGCGGGTGCTTAGTGTGAACTGTGTTAGAAATTTTAGATATAATATCAATAATAGGGACCAGTTTCCATATTCTTAACGTCCATCCAGTAGACTCTAAAAATAATAATTTAGAGTCTAAATTATTTTTTTTTAATATTACAGAACATCTAAATGTCATACAATATCATAAGTTAACTCACTTTTGCAGAACAGAAGATACGTCTGATTACACGAGAGAAATATTAATACATTGCTGCAATAGAGTTTGCAAAAATTCCAGTTAGGCTATTTCATTTATTTATCTAGACATGGCTTGTTGGATCTTTACTTTCTAAAAATCCATTGGTTCCAATGGTATGGTTATAACATTAGAATACTTAGATTTCAATTGTACTTATATATGACGTTTTTAATTGGATATTTACTTGTGTTTTTTTTATAAATATTGTCTGAAAACAAATCTTCACTAACTAAATAAGTTTAGGCTATTATGCGTAAGCTGAAAATATAATTTATTTTTAGAGACTTTATTAAAGTTGATGGATGGAATATCCATGTCTAAAACTAAATACAATTTGTGGTTACTTAACTTAAAATGTTTGATTTTTATTAATAAAATAAAGACATAATTTCTGACGTTGGTTAAACCAATATATGGATTTGATGAAGAATATTTATTATTATGTCGATGTATTTAGTGATTCATGGTTATGGAACTGTTATATACGACACCATGTTATAGTAATAACCAATCAGCAAACGTAATGAATAAAACTCTGATGAACTATTATCGAACTACTATTTCACTAAAAAAATATTAAATTTATATCATTTAGAAGAAAATGAAAGAACTGAATGAAATTATGCCATAGTTTAATACAGTTTTTGTTCCCAAATAGTAAATTTTAAGATGCAGGCATTCAATTACTGTCAAGGGTGACATATCTTATTAAAAAAAACGAAATAAAAATGTTATCTGGAAACCAAGAAAATTTTAAATAACCTTGCCGTTGTCGAAAGCATCGGTAAACAGAAATATAAAATAGAAAACTGCAAGTTAATGGGGGAAAAGGTGCGACATAAAATATCGTAAATATCACTTTTGCTTGAAGACTTTATGTTTTTCCTGTTTTGTCAAAGCCGAAATTAATTAAAAATTCTAGATTAAAGTTCTTAAAATAAATACAACAGCCCTATGAATTTATCAAGATGAGGTTCTCATACGGAAAAATGCTTTTTTTTTCTTCTTTCTTTTTTATGGGATTTATTGATTTATTTTCAAAACCAGAGATTTAATCTCTGGAAAATTGTAAAAAAATGAGTGTGAGACAGAGAGAGAAAAAGATAGAAAAAAAGATAGATAGGGAAAGAGATAGAAGAAAATACAGAGATGGGGGAGAAAGAGAGAACAAAAGACATAATAGAGGACAAAATATAATAACGTCATATTGAAGAAAGAAATAAAATTAAACGGAAAATGGAAAGATAATTGAAACTATAAGAGAAATAAATAAATAAATAAATAAAACCAAAATGACATTAAGAGTATAGACGGCTGGACAAAATTTAAAAAAAAATTAATTTCAATTTAAAGAAAAAATAGATTTGAATGATAAATAAATAAATGAATAAATAAAGAAAGAAAGAAAGAAGGGCATTAAAAAGTCTCAATATAAAAAAGGAAAAAATATATAATTTTGAATAAAATTTAAAAGAAAATTTAACGACAGAAACAAATTAAAAATGTCATAAAGGAAATCGTATATTCAACTACTATAATAAATATATGAAAATGAAGAGCGAATGAATAGAATTTTACTTCGAAGGAATCATTTTATTTAAAAAATAAATTGAATAGTGAGTAAAAACCAAAAATATACAGTGGAAAAAATTGAATGCAAGATAAAGAAAACTGAATAATAAAGTAAATGACATAATATAAGGTGAAATAAATAAAGAAAAAAATATATGGTGTGTAAATAGATATTATCCCACATGCTTAACAACTAAAAAGCAAACACTTTTATTTCAGTGAATATGTAACATCATAATCTGTGATGTTTCGTTAAAGACTGCCAGTTACCGTGAACCTTCGTGGATTGGCGGAAATAAAGAAAGTGGGCCAGTTAGTGCATAGGTCAGTTAGTGAATCAGATGGGAACTACAAGAGAGTGCACTCGTTGGCGATAGTCTGGGCAAACGTGGCGAGTTGAGATAGCCTCTCAAAGAGGTTAATAAAAAAAGATGTGAGTTCATAAATCAGTTCTCTATGTCTTTCTATGAAGGGTTTTTATTTGCAGAAAACCAGCACCCTAAGGAACACAGGCTACAGTGGAATAATCGCACAGAGTGCAAGGAAAAATAGCGGACAAAAATATGATCACTCTATTACCAACTGAAATCCAACCTTGGGTTCGGTATGAAATTTATTTTCGAAATTTCTTGCGCTCACATCAGGGGCATTTCTCCCAGTAAGAAATATCTTCTATCATCTTTAAAAATGTCATGGACACTCTCCCACAAGGTTATAATAAATACTATTCACTGAAATTAAAATGAATTTATTTTTGAAAATCTCGCCAACTGATTAACATATCTTGATTTCATTTGTTTATTAAAAAGTACGTACGCGATTCCAATGCATTATGGTCGTTTTTAAAAAAAAACATCGACATATTTCGACCAGCTATTACAACACTTATTCATTACTATCGGATTAAAAAAGCCTTTATTCCAAAGTTCTTTGTGTTACAACATAGGAACACTTGCAAATTATAATGAATATAGATATGTTTTTAAAAAGAATGAAATATTTCGAATAGCTGTTTATACACTTTTTCATTCATTTTTCAATAGATCTTTTTGAGGGCAAATATATGCTTGAAAAAAACCATTTGCAAATAAAATACTTTTTGAGATGTAGGTTTGCAAGCTCGATAAATACCCAAATAATACAAAAAAGAATATCAGCGGAAATAAAGTTAAAACGAAACTACAAATTCAAATTAATTAAATGGCAATAACGATAAAAAAACATCTTAATAGATTTAGACACCTAAAACAATTAAGATGAGAGTAGAAGTCTAAATGAATTGAATATTGATAAATATCGAATTTTATCAAAATAATTCAGATAAACAAAACGCTAAAAATTATGTCAGCACAACTTGATTTGATTGATTCTAAGTCCTAAGAACTTGACAAGATCTAAGAACTAGAAAACACCTATATTTTATTATGATAGCGATTAAGATGAGAGTAAAAATATGAATAATTTGAATAGAGTTAATAATCTAAACGCATGTAATTAATTCAGGCAGATAATAAGAGTAAATAATCAACACTCATATGATAAAATAAAAATATCTAAACATTACAAATGAGAGTAGAAGTCACAGCATTTATAATTGGGATTAAAAATCAAAATTCAAACAATCCAAACAGTAGATGTGAAACTAGAAGTCAGAATAAATCGAATGGAGATAATAATCAAAACATATACAAAACATTTGCACAACTCAAACAATAAAGATTAACGTACATGAATGAGAATGAAAAGAATGGAAAAATTAATCAAAATGCATTTAATTAAATTCATAGAATCAGCTTATTTACACTTAATCCAAACTCCGAACATTTTAACTTGTTCAATAGTAATGCGTTTCCCACTTCACTTTTACGATTTCCAACAAAGGTTCTATGAAGTCTCTCGTGTCTGGGGAACATTTACTTGAAGATACATAAAGGATACATGGAATAAAACTTCAAAGTTCACTGAAGACAGTGATAAACTCTTTTGAACCGTAACTACTTTCTGCAGGCCAACCGAATAAGTGTCTTTTTGCTGAGCTGGTAAAAAGAATTAGTTTGTGTAATTCCCATTGATCTTCTTTATAGAATTTATTGGCCTAGGGTATATAGTGTGTTTCTATCATTTTCAAATAATTATCATGTGTATAAAAGTTCACAACGGAGACTTGTTTCTTCCTCTTAAAAATTTTCAAGTCTTCCTCTTTAAAGACATACTAATGTTTATTTAGTAGATAGTTTATTATATTTTATGTTTAATGATATTAGTCTATGCTGTCAACAGGGAAAGAAATGACTTTTAGTGGTCTGCAACCGCTATGGGCATAATCTAAGAAAAAATAATCAAAAACACATTGTGAATGATATCACTTATTATATTCTCATATTTATCAAAATACAGGGTGGCCATGAAAACACTCCTACATTTTAAATGTAAATAAAATGATTTGTTGTCTTCATAATTCCACAAGAATGGTGTCTATAGATGCAAAAACTAATAGATTTTTTTTCATTTTCAAATTCCAGGTGCCTCGCTGTTTCGGAAGAAATTGTTGACAGGGTCAGAGATGCTAATGTTCAAAGCCCCAAGAAATCGACTTGTATATGTAGCCAAGAGTTACAAATTCCACGAAGCTCAGTACAAAATGTCTTACGCAAATGGTGAAGATTTACTTCTTATAAGCTGCAATTGTCCAAAGGACTGTGTGCGACTCTTCTTATGGGAATATGTCAAATACAAAGTTTACGTACCTCCCTTGCACCAGACCGGGGATGATGAAGTTATTACACTAGATATGCTACAGAAAGTCTGGATGGAGTTTGACTATCACCTTGACATAAGCCGGGCAACAAGAGGGCAAACATTGAAAGCATATGAGGGCTTTTTAAGTGCATATATCCTAAAACCATGACGCATGAAACTGTATAATTTCTGTAAATGTCCACACCAAACTTGTAAGGTTATGAACTCAATCAATCATATTAAGCATATTTAAAATGAAGGAGTGCTTTAATAGCCAACTAGTACATAGATAGTTAGAGAGATGGACAAAAATATAAACAGACAGAAAGCCTGAGTGATAGATTGTGTGATATATTATTAATTAAGATATGAATAAATAGATACAGAGATTAATGGGTGGATGGATAGCTGGATGGATAGATTGATAGATACATGAATATATACATACATAGATATATGGATAAGTAGATTAACACAATGGATCGATGGATAATGAGACATATTGATGGTTGGATAGATCGATAGAAAGATGAATGGATAGATAGATAAAGACATTGATCGATCAATGGGGAGATAGATCGTTAGATATATATATGAAAGGATATATATATATATATATATATATATATATATAGCCAGATAGATTGGTAGATGTATTGATAGAGGGATAAATAGATAGGTAGATGGCTTGCTAAATGGATTGATAGCTATGAAGATATAAGAATAGATGGATATATATATACATATATATGTATATAGATAGATAGATAGATAGACAGACATACAGACAGACAGACAGACAGACAGACAGACAGACAGACAGACAGACAAACAGATAGATTGATATATAGATATATAGATAGATAGATAAAAGGTAGGAGGAAAACAAAGTAAAGAAAGGCAAGCCTTACTAGTGTTATATTAAAAAAGAGAAACAATAAAAAAATAAACAAAAATAGTAAAAATAATAAGAACAAATATTTTAAGAGCAATTTACCAAGATAGAAAATAATGTAAAAAATAAAAATAGACATTAATTGTATTAAAAGGGAATTGACCAAAAAGAAAAATCTTCATAACTTATTTTCAACTCCAACAATCTTATATCATTTTAAAAACACATTCATCATTTATCTCTTGACAAGGAAGGAATTAATTATTCATAGACACGTTCCAGCAGACATAAAAGCCAAATACTAAATAATAAAATTAATGATAGTACTTGCGCCTTCGTGTATATATGTGTGTTTGGCAGCGTATTTAGATATCAGTGAATATCTTCTTATGAAGAAGTGGTGGTGCAATATCTTCGATATCATAACGTTAAATTCTCTCGTTTAAAAGCGAACTTAACTCAAGGATTTATAACCCAATTTTGCTTTCTAGAAAATCGTATAATGGCTGTTTATAGAAACATATATTTTTTAATGTTGAGGAAAATGTTAAGCGATATTATGCGCAAAAGAACATATTCATTTACAATAGAAGTTTATTAATTCTATTATTCTTTGTTATTTTTTCTTAATAAACTGTTCTGCCATATATGGTTTTATGGTTTTAAAATATTGCTGAATGATCTGAAGTGGAAACATAATTACGCTGGAATAATATTACAAAGAATTTATTTGTACTGATATACAAATATACGAGAAGGACCAGTTGCAATGTTTGCACCAAATACAAGCTGACCAAAGCAGCAGAATGTGTTCCCCGTATATGAATAATTATTAGTGCTGGTACTGTTGAAGTATAGTGAATATAGGACTTACGTAAAATAATATAAATTATTATTTTTTTCTTATGGAAATAAAAGTAAAATAAGATTTTCTTAAATTATTAATATAAGACATTGATTTTATCCGACTGTTAACATTATCAAAATACCCAGATTATATTATCAGAAATAATTTCCACAATAGAAATATTTTTTCCCAAAATTGTATTTGATTACATCTGATTTTATGGCAAGTAAGATGAAAAAAATGTTTTTATTTACTGAAAATACGTAAAACAAGCTTTGAAAAAAAAGAAAATTTGTCAGTTAAAGATTCTTCTGTTCATCATTATATATAAAAGAAAAACAGCTTACTCTCCTAATGTTTAAAGTTCAATCTTGGTTATGTTTCACAAAGGACACATATACATATAGAAACTATCTCATAATTAGCGTTAATACCGTACGTCAGGTATTATTTCCGATGTCTTGTTGGAATAGCTTAAAACTGTATATCGTATGATGCCAGTTGCTATTTCCAACTCGCATCTGAGATAGTCAACCCCAGTTTACCTTTAGATGCCAGGTAGTATTTTTAGTAATGTCCCAATATTATGGCAGTTAGGAACCAATCACCTTTTCCATGTTGGTTAAAATAACTTTGAATGATCGCTGGAATACAGGTTTGTGCTACAGGTTTCAATATCCCACCTTTTGTGCTGTGACTCCTTTAGCTGGGATAAACATGCATCTGTGGACCGCTTGTAATTTTCAAATTTCCCCGAAGCTCGCCATCGAACTCGTGTTGAATCGGCTTGACCTGCAATAAGTCGGTAAGCCGATCTCATACTCACACGTTGCAGTTTACTTTAGAGAGATTTTACTCGTTTTACAAAGAATTTTGGAGATGTCCACATGGTCCAGTGGATAAGCTGTCGTACTTCGGAATCGTAGTATTCAAGTTCGAATCCCAGTCGTTCCATTTGCGTTCACATTTGGACTAATACCCTTAGGAAATGTATGAACATCCACATTGCCTCCAGCTATGAGTTGAATAGTGTATATTGTGTTATTCAAAAACTAATCGTGGAAAAAATAACGTTAGCCAGAAATTATTGTTCTGGCATTAAATTACCTAAAAGGTTGTTATGCCGGAAAACAAAAACAAACAAAGATGTCCTTCTTTCTATAACATTGGTTATACGATAATTCACATCACAATTCACGTCCGTTTATCTAGTCACTTATAAGCTGAATTTAGAACTGGAAAATCCTGGGTAAAATGAAATGGCAGCATTGGATGCTTTGACATAAAGAATTTATACGTTTCTCCTGAAACAATGTGTTTGTGTTTCTCAGGAAAACGCAACAAATGTGTTTGCTGCAACTTTCTAATATATTGGGTCATAAAATATTCATTATCTACACGCAGAAGACCATACACGTTGATGGATATATTTTTTGTATCTTGTTTAATACCTTATATGATTTTAGATAACTCAATAAAATAAGCGAACAAAAGGACAGAAACACATGATCTATATCAATAATCATTCACAGATGATAAATGAAAAATGTATTTTATTCACAGTAACTTCACGGTTTATGCAATTGTAATATGTATTCTCTCTTTTACTAAGTTTATTGAGTAAAAGGCGTCGAATGCCATTGGTGAAAAACGGCAGCTTTTAAAACAGTTGCTTAGTAGATAGGGTAATAGTAAATATATATTTCTAATCGAACCTTGTATATAAATGAAATTTTGATGGTGTGTATGTGTGTATGTTTCTTCCCATCAATGACTGTTTTCTGAAGAATGGGTGACAATTGTTATCCTCTAGCACTCCAGCATCACTTCATATAGCGGCTACTTGGTTTCCTCTCTCTGATGGCATGTGTTGTATATGTATACGAGAATATTTGTGAATACCTTTTATTTTGTATATTATTCCATTTTAATAGGTTTTTTTCTACTTTCTTCTCCCCTCTACATTTCCATCGTTTAGCCCTCTAGTATTTTTGAAATTTATTTGTTATTATTATTTTTTTCTTTTTTTGCTATTATTATTTGTATTATTATTGCTACTGGTACTGTTGTGTATGTTTTTGTTATTACTATTTTCTTTTCATTGGGGGGCTATTTTCTATTTTTTGTTCTCAAGGCGGTCATTATCTTCTCCGGAAATTTGTTTGCGGTGTTGTTGTGTTTGTAAGAGTTTTATCAATTATTATAGCTTTCTTGATATGTTCAGCCTATAAACGCTGCCTTGATGGTATCGTGACTTGTCCATGGTCATTATTTCCCCAGTCTTCCTTTTTTTCTTTCCCCCGTTTGTAATTAGTGGCCTTCTGCTTCAGAGTGACATCAAACCTTATTGTAGAGGCTATCAGCTGTTGTAGAGTCACACCTCCAGATGGAATCAACCACGGTTCACATAACCGGACCTCTGAGCGACCCTGGCAGAAGGCTCTAGTTCCGGAGTTAACCACACATGCTCAGTTTGACTTTATACTGTAATTCTCCGATATAAGATCATATGATTGTATAGATCATTATTATTATTTGAGTTCTCACACCACTCAACACTTGTACGCTGTCAGGGACCAGCAACCATCACTAGAGTGAAAATAACAAAAAGTCTCCCCGTGAGGCTCTAGCATGTCTCGCTCTAATTCAGTCAAAGACGGCATGGTGCCAAATTTACTTGGGTGTTTATGTAATACATTAAGGCGGTTGGAACATCTTCCAGCATTAAATTACCAACCGGTAAAGGTGTGGTAGACACGAGGTGTGGGGCAGGAGTGGAGGTGTCCCAGAGCCAAGATCGGCCGAAAAGACAATGAGGCCACAGGTTACCTTTGATGTTCTGACCTTTAAGTTGAAGAACAATGAACAACGAATGTATATATTCACCAGAGTCGAAGAAGAAGAAAAAGCCGCAACAGCTAATTTTGCTAGCAGTTCTGGTCGCCGGCTCGCCGCTTCACCACCGCTAAGCAAGGATAGCCCATTTTGACAATTTTACACACACACACTCAACAGCACAAAACTTGCTACAGAAATACTGACAAGCTGTGTTTTTGTATTTTTGTAAATAAACGAATATCAGTTAAAATCCCTGACCGGTGTTTTTGGGTTGAACTTTTTTGGGTGTACGGCTTAATCTATACCCGATACTGGTACAAAGACTATTTGGTGCACGTGACTGCGGGACCTCACTCAAGGGGTCGTTACGAACCTGGAATCGAAAAAAAAAACAAAAAAAAAAAAACAACGGTTACCACAGCAACAAGTAAAAACGGTCCTGCTTTAGACGGTCTCAACGAAAAAAAAAACAAAAAAAAAACAAGAAACACAGTGTGAGTAGAACATCTTATTTTTTCCACTTTTCTTTTTTTCGCCTTTCGTCCTTCAATTTTGAGATTTTCTCTCTTTGATTAATCCTTGTTAAGT
>JAYKTE010401133.1:0-10633 GCA_036873565.1 Xipholeptos notoides
AAAAATTATATTTATCTTAAAAATATGACAGCTTGTCGTAAAAAAAAGTTATGTTTTCGTTTTTTGTAAATAAAAAATAGTTTTTTTAAAAAATAAATTATTTTAGTTTTTGTTCAAAAGTGAGAGTGAACACAACACAACCAACACCACCACACAAAACACAACACCACACCACTTCTTCGTTTAAAAAAAAAAAGGTAAATTCTTTAGTTTTGGGTTACTTTTTTTCATTTAAAAAATGTACATTCTTTCGTCTTTTGGTTAATTCAATTGCGGGTTATTTGCCCTTGGTGAAACGAAATGTGTATTTCCAATCCATTTTAAGAACAACCCAAAAACGCGTATGTCATATGCATAATTACCAAAAAAATTCCCAATGCATAATTTAATATTATAATTTTTTGTCCTGGGTAGATTTTTTTTAATCAAATAAAATAAAAACTTTTCTAAAACAATAACCAAAAAAGAAAATCAACAAAGAACAATATGTTGTCGCTTTAAATTTGTTTATGGACTAAAAAACCGGCTATAAAACAAATCTTTCTTTTTCATCATGATTTGCCAAGAATTTCGTCCATCTCTGATCCCATCCGCCCATCCCATCTGTTCGAGTCAGAAGTGCATTTTTTTGTTGTTCAATTTTAAAAAGTAATCTAAATGAATATCAAACTAAATCAGTGAGTCGAGTCAGTCACAAGTTATTAGGAGTGTTTTTGCTGCCCTTTGGGCTGTTCTTAAATTTGCAGTTCAGAAAATGCATTGCCCATGCTTCTTTTCTCCCGAGAAAGAAAGCGGGGGGTGATTACATTCAAACTAAAAAATATGTGAATTAAAATAAGTAATCTAATCAAATTGTAATGGTGCTAGAGAAGAAGTAAAGGCCCAAAATGTAGGTCATACTACATTTACCCATTCCTACACATTGATATATTGTCTTTCTTTTTCTTTTTCTGACCCTATCTTGGAACTGAGATGACACAGACAGGACAGGAGTACAAAACAGGACCTATTACTTCACCAATCCAAGAATTCCTCTCTCTTGCTCTATAGCAGCGGAACATAAAGCCAAGGAGGATATATTTACTTTGTCGAGGCACAAGGGCAGTTTTACGTGCTCATTATATCTCTGGGCTTTTGTAACCTATATGAGTTACTCTCCTGAGTTAACGAGCCTCATCTGTCCGAGACAGCTGAAAGTAAATATAATGGATTTGAACTTGTGTAATATGATTCCAAACCTAAGCTTTTACCACTGCTCTACCCTCACTACCCACAAAGCCAAGGAGAAATCAGCATGGACTTTCCACAATCTTCAAAATTTGTCAACTGTTATTTATGAAAAATAAAAATTCTGTAAAAGTCAATTTTTGTTATGCTCATCCAATGATGTTATTACCCAAATAATCTCTCACTTCTTCCTTTCTCAACCAATATTACAATGGCTACATCATCACCCTTAAGTATTATAATGGTGACCCAACTATCAAGAAATATTGCAATGCCAAGTACAGGGCCTGACTGTGTCATCTGAGTTCCAAGATGAGAGTGCGGAAAAGAAAAAGAAAGACAGTAAATCAAGGTTATTACCCATTCTTTATGAGTAAGAACCAATATGACCTACATTTGTGGCCTTTACTTGCCCTCTCTGACTTGGCCCAGTGGATAGGCAGTGGGAATTCAGAAACACAGTACACGAGCTTGAATCCCAGTTGTTCTGTTTGCATTTAGATTTCGACTAATACCCTTGGGAAAGGTATTAATCCCCACTGTCTCCTGCTATGGAGTGAATAGTGCATATGATGTTATTCACAAAACTAAGTGTGGACAAAAACATAATATTTACCAAAAATGATTAAATGACCTAAAAAGGTTGATATGCCTTAAAACACAAACAAACACACTTGTCCTCTCTTGTGGCACAATTTAAAAAATAAAGTAATTTTAAATTGTGAAAATTTTATAACAATTGAATTATTGATTATTTGAATTTATTAATCGAGTTTTGATTATTATCATCATTCAAGTTATTCATACTTCTACTCTCATCTTTAGATTTATCTTTATAACTGTTCTGGGGTAGGTAACACTCCTATCTCCATTGAAATAATGGACTCATCTGGACACTAGGTAAGCCAGACATTTCTGCCATTGAGCAGAGAATACATATGCAGTCTAACCGTTTGTTTGTATTGATTTACCAGGACTCTTTACTTTTATATTGTGACCTCTTAACCAGGAACACAACATTGGCAAAGACAAAATTTGAAAACGAACCCACAACTAAATCTTTTTGGATGAATAACTAACTTCTTTTCTACAAACAAGTGCTAAAGAATTCAAGTAATTCATTTCAAACTTTGATGCTGGCAAGTAATGCAAATTTGAAATAAGACATTTTTATGAGGAAAGATACTCACTTGCCCCATGAAATCCTTAAGGCACATATAACTCACTGTAGTGTTTCTTTTCCAGCACAAAATAAATGTTCCTGAGGTGTTCATGTTTTTCAATAGATTATATTCAGTTTGGGGGATTATTTGTAATGGCGTTTTCTATCTGTCTAACACCAAAATCTGACTCACTGTCCTTCTGCACATGTGCAAACAGCATTAGCAGAAGATTTTCACTTCTAATAAAATGTATGCCTAAGAGAAGAGAAATAATGTAAGTGGATTATTTTGCGATTTTTTCTGATTTTTGGAGTTTGGTTTTAGGGTTAAGTTTCGAGTTAGGTTAGGGTTGGGGATGATTTTTGTAGCAAATCATTAGTATTAAGTAGGTTTTGAGGGGGATGGTGGATTTCCCCAAGAATGGTTAGCAGATTCTTTTTAAGCACACTGAAATCTACAAGAAATTTTTTTTTTTATTCTACTAGTACAATTCAATGCTTAAACTTAACATTTGCCGAAAGCTCCTGAGCTCAAAGATGATTTTGGGTAATACATGAAGAAGGCCAAAGAACATGTCATCCAAAACATTGTGAAGATAACAATAAAGAAGAGAGTGGTAAGTTAGAAAAAATTAAATAATTCCTTGATTTTTGGTAAATATTTTTTTAATGCTTCAAATTTAGAGTTACTTTGTTATTCACTAATTTGTTTTAATTTGGATCTAATCACTAAAAGCAAATACAAAATGTTTTATCATAGAATCGAGGGTTGTGTAAGTGAGAGAAGGCTATTCAATATTTATATCAGATAGACACAGGTCGAAAAAAGTAACAACTTTTATTTTGTTTTTATTAATGTAACAGAACAAAAATGCCAACCTCCTGGTTGAACAACAGCCGGGCAGCCCCTTTCTTCTCTCTTAGCTATACCTCTGGTATTATGCTAGGTATGAATTAGGCGGCCACTTTGATCTATACTGGTTGAATACAAAACCTAGTAAGGCACAAGGCCACTTTGATCAAACGGGTTGGATACAAAACCCAGTAAAGCATAAGGCCACTATGGTCTATACTGGTTGAATAAAAAACCCAGTTGCACACAAAGGCAGTATTGTGTATACATGTTGAACATAAATATAAAACCTAGTTAAGCAAAGATTTTTTTCTTTGAATAAAACTGCCCAAACTTTTTAAAAGCTGAATTTTTTTTTTTTTTTTTTAAATTAAACTACAGTTATAATGGCATCCAAATATCGAACGCAAAAATACAAGCCTGCAATAATCCAATTTTTCAAGTTTGACCCTCTGAATACCCCATATAACAAATTTTAAGTCTCTAGACCAAAAATTGGCAGTATTTAAGTAGAGACTGTTCCCCAGACAAACAGACAGTGTCACTTTTATAGATATATAGATAGATAGAAAACATTTTTTTCATATACGTATATATGTTTTTTAATGAATTCTATTCTTTTTTCTTTTTCCTTGATCTCTTTCCTTGTTTTTCTTCCTTTTTCTTTTAATAATCTTCATAAGTTATATATATATATATATATATCTTTCTCTCTCTTCCCTCTCTCTCCTTTCCCCCTCCCTTTCCTTCTCCTTTTCTCTCTTTCTTTCAATCTATTTTTCCTTCTCTTTCTCCTCTTCCTTCTTCTTTGTCTCCACCTCCCTTCCTTCTTCTCCCTCCCTCCCTTCCCTATCTCTTTCTCCTTGTCCTCCTCCCCTTTCCTTCTCTATTTTCAGGTTTCTTTCTGCTACTTTATTCCTAAACACAATAAAGACCTGCACTTGAAAATAGGCGACCCACTCTCCCTCTCTTATCCTCTCCACTCCCATTACAACTTAAATCAAGCCTCCTCTATTAACTCCCCCCCCCCCAATTCAAAACATGTCTCAACCAGAAAAAGCCTTTATAGTCTTCATCATTCAACTTCCTTCATTTTTTTTTATTTACATCAAACACTTGACAGAAAAAACTAAAAGCACATTCCATCCATCCATCCATCCATTGGTCTGTCCTGTGTGTCGTGTCATCTTCTTAACTATGGTTTTTCAGATTCCTTAGGATGAGGCTTTATAAAAAGAATTCACTCATGATTGTCTCCCTTGACTTATGGCACAACGGATAAAGATGTTGAGTTCCTAAAGTTCTAAGTGAGCATTATCTGAAGGCAAAAGTTTCAATCCCACCCGAAAGCAATAGTTACTAAGATTTCAAGGATTCCAACACTCTACCTTGTCATGGTTAACAAAACAAGAGCAGGCTACCCCTGTGGTTTGAATAAAAGGTTTGACATTCTGTGTAAACTTCCGATTACGTTAATCAGATTCCCGAGTTTGGTCACCTGAAGAAGGCCAAAGGGTTTATCGGCCGAAACATTGTGAAAGTAACAATGATAAGGATGAGTCCGAAAAATAGATGTACAAATTCTTAACTATGCTGTGAAACATTAATCCCTCCACAACACACCGTACATACTTATTACATACATGGTGGCTGTCATCTTGATTTTGAGTGCGACCACCTCCTTTGTTTTGTAACTTTTCTCTATTCTTCTCTTTTTTAAAACAGTCATGAAACGCCATTGACTATGTGTCTACGCTACTCAACTATAAACATATAAAAAACATATATGTATATGGGTGGCAGGTATACTTGAGATTTCAAAATCTTTAATTTCTCATAGATAATCTTTCAGAGAAGGATCTTGCTTCATCTTTAAAGAAGACTCAACATGTCTTTTCTTCTCCTGGATTTCTTTGAAAGAAAACCCATTTGAAGAACAATTATGGGAAATGTTAAATCTATTTGGTCTAATAACTATGGGGGTATGACCACTAAGATTTGAGTCATTTCATTTATACACAGGGATATAGAAAATGTACCAATCAGAAAAGAAAGTGGATATAAACTTTATTAAATAATCCCCTTGACAGAATTGGGGTCTTCAGTTATTGCTTTGACTTTCTTGTTGAAAGGACATAACCCTCACCTTGTGTTATTTACGGTTTGTATGATTATTATTATTATTATTATTCGAGTAGGGGGTTCACACAACAGTCAGCACTTGCATGCTGTTTGTGACCAGTGGTTTTCATTGGAGCCAGAGTGACAACTCTGCCCATGGTGTTCCAGCAGTGACTGCTCCATCTCAGTCAGTGACTGTATGGTGCTACTTCTCCTTGGGCTTTCAAACTACCATCTCCAGCTCTCACACCTGGGATCAGCAAAATCTAGGTTTTGCCAACCCCTGGTAGTGCCTTCTGAAGGCAGAGTGACAATAAGTCTCCACTGGCACTTCACCATCCCTTGCAGTCAGTGAGTCTCATCTACATGGGTGTTTGGAACCAGTTGCCCTTCACCTAGATGAGTGGGTAACTCATCTAGGTGAAGGGCAACACTGGTTGACATCCTTGACTTGATGGGGCTCATCTACCCAGGTTTTGGAATCAGTGTTATCTTTTTGACACTGCAATGCGTGCATCAATGTGTGCATGGTCATGCACACTTTCTATCATTTTATGGGTGGATGGCATGCATGAGGGAAGCTTAAAGAAAAAAAAAGATGGGGAGAAATCAGGAAAAGGACAAAATTTTCAGTCTTTAAATCTTTTTATCCAAATAGAAAGAGAAGGCAGGCAATACAGTCCCAAACTGACGTAAACATCTACTCCAGGAAGAGCCCAAAATGGGCCCTGGGGAGTCAAGATCCCAAAACCCTCTGTCCAGCATGGGAACTCAAGAACTCAATATCTCAGGAAACCCGTTTTTATAATCAGGAGCGTAACCAGGTGATTTTTGATCCCCGCCTACTAATCTTAACCACTCGTGTATGGCATTCTTTTTATCGCACGGTTCTGCTAGACACATATATAAACATCCATCTTTTTGACAAGACTAAAAATACATACGTATATGTCATCTGGCTATGGGTAAAAGTTTACATGCATGTATGTATATGTCTTCTGATTGTAGTTAATATGTAAAACAGGCTGGCTACTCCATATTCTTGACTCTGGCCTAATGGCCCAATGGGAATGACCTGGCACCAATGGATACTTGGATTTAGGAAAAACCACTTAAGACTGTCAAGCAGGGACCACACAAATTTCCTATTCACATCTCTTAGTCATAATAGTAATGGTGATTCTAACTGTATTAACTAATTTAATTTTTCATAAAAATAAATCAATATAATTCGTAATTATTTACTTGACAGAATTCTGTCACATCTTTACACCTAGATGAGTTAATACTTCGAGTCAATGAGCCTCATCTGCCCAAGGAAGCTGAAAGTGAATGTAAATGGATTTGACTGGGATTAACATGGCTTTATATTAGTAAATCAGTAATAATAATTATTTGTAATTATATTTATTTAGGAATTTATTGAGATGAGGCTTCATAATTCAGTAATGATCTTTATTAGTGGATTGTTATCCTCATCAATGATTAGGTGTTTTACACTGCATCTCAGCCTACTCTTCCTCTGGTCATCATCGGTATGGACCCAAAAATATAATAAATGAATAATTGGATTTATAAGACCGAAAAATCCAACCATCCTTGCCCTGCAGGGCCCGTGGCACAGCGGATATAGGTGTTGAGTCTCTACGGTTACAGGTGAGCAATGGCAGAAAATAGCGGTTTCAATTCCTACCCAAGCCGACCAGAGGGTTAATTGGTTAAAACGTGGTGCGATAGAAAACAACTATGGATGGAAGTGATTGCTGGGGATGCAGTTACAAGACTCAGAATTCCTATCTGAGGTTGTGGTTAACCACCTGACGGTAAATATATTTTAGATATTATCCTAGATAGAAAGTAATTTCAAGTTTTCAAATATTTCAAAAAATTATAATTATTGTTAGAGTATTTGTATTCAAGTAAGCAAAAATAAACAAATTAAATAAAGAGCCATTAACGACATTCATAATACCGAAATTTAAATGCATTTAAAAAAAAGTGACTGATAGGCTTTAAATGATTTATAATCTAGGGGAGATAACTTATCTGTAAATTATGTTGGTTATCTCCCTTTACAAACCAATTTTAATTAAACTTAATTAAATCTTTACCGTCGGTCAAGCCGTCCGTCCGACTGTTCGTCGATTTGGGGAAATTTGTTTCTCCCACTCGCCCATTAAGCTCCCATCTATCTATTTCCCATTATTTGTCTTTATCGAATGATTATTTCTTTCTCTTTTACTTTGTCCTACTCTCCATCTCTCTTGCTCTCTCTCTCTCTCTCTCTCACCACACACCACACCACAATATACCAGATCAATTAATTTTAAAGTTATTTTTTTAAAGTTCACAAGCAAAGCGAAGAGGGGTTACGAAGAGGGAAGTGGTTCTGGTTCAGTGGTTTGGTTTGGTTCACCATTAAAACGAACAATCTTTTGTACTGCAAAATTTAGTCACCGGCACCGCATCCACCGCAACTGCCACTGTGCGCACACCGATCGCCAATTGCCAATTCTCAATGCTATGTGTACTTTTGCTAGCAACGAACGAGGAGGCTGTTTGTCTGGCTGTCCATTTTCGCGTCAGGAGCGCGATTTGTCACCACCCACTGACTCACTCACTATCACATCTCAATATCGCCACTCTGAAATCGACGAACCTAACTAATCTCTTTGTGCTGACATATCCTGTCACACCAACTACATCGGCTTTGTAAACGTTCAACAGGCACCGGTGAATGTTGATCGGTTTAATTTTTTTCGCGGAGGAATTCAACGACGGAGACGCATCGTTGCACCTCACAGTCACCGTGAATTTTTGCAGCAACAGATATAAAACTTTCACTAACCCTAGTCGTGAATGCATCATCTGCAGTGATATCCTACTCCCTCTGACCCATTCGGGTGGAATAAGAAAGTAAGCATTACTTTCGAACGAGCCTCCTCGTGAAAAATAAATAAAATAAAACATAAATTTCAAAATGAATTTGTTTTGAAACTCGAACATTACCAGCGATTGTGTTGTGCATGTGCACGCACAGAGAGAGCGGAGAGCGGCGACGCAGGTTATTTATACTCGCTGGTTTTTAAAAATTAATAAATCAAATTCTATACGTTTCAGTGATTTATTCTAAAAGTTTTTTTTATCAAATAAAATCACTGAATCGAATCAGCACACAATTTTTGTGCAGAGAGAGAGAGAGAAAGAAAGAGAGAGAGAAAGAAAGAAAGAAAGAGAGAGAGAGATAGAGAGAGAGAGAGGACAAGACAGTTGCAATCAGTAAGTGTGTTTGTGTTTGTTGTGACCTTTTTTGCTCTATATTTATTTTGTTGGCTCAACAAGAGACATTATTTGATGTCATTCATTTACAATTAATGAAGAAAAAGGAGGAGGAGAAAAAGAAGAAGAATATGAGGAAGAGGGGAAGAAGAAAAAAGCTGAAAAGGAACAAAAAATATGAAGAAAAAAGTAAGAAGGGTGAAGAAGCAGAAAGGATGAAAAAGAAGAAAGAAAGGAGAAGAAAGAAGAGGATTGAAAAAGAAGAAATATGAAATGAAAGAAGGAGGAAGATGCTGAAGGAAGAAGAAAAAGATGAAGGAAAACAATCAAACTTAAACAATAAGCAAATAAAAACAAAGAACACTTTCTTCACCCTCCCTCTCTTCCCATTTCTAAAGATGTGGGCGGAGGTTAATTAACAATGCCCTTTTCTTTCTTTTTTTTTTAATAACCAACATAGTATGGTCATCTAGAAGACAATTTGAAACATGTTTTTTCTATGCAACTGTAGAATCCATTTTAGTGTATGGTGCCAGTGCTTGGTGCTTGGACATTAACCCTTACCCTGATTTAGCAAAATGACCAGACCACCTAGTAAAGTCCACTCGTTTTATTAGAAAGAAAGAGAGAGCACCCACCATGGATGGAGGGTCAAAATAACTGTGTGTCGTCTTTTGCCTTAGGTCTCCAAGGCAGATATATCGGCCTTGGTTGGAGTCCAAAGGGTTAACTTAACTAAATTAATCAGAAAATTAATGTGCATGTCGTCCAGCCAGCAACCAACTATGTTGAGTAAACAGGTTGTTATCCTGGAGACATGACATCTTTGTTGCAATGACGTTTCCAGGTATCGATACCCAAACCCAGGGTCGTAGTCAAAGATGTATATAATCGCTTAGGCACTCTAAATATTAGGCACTTTTGCAACACAGCAAATATACGCTGTTGGTTTTCCACTCAGTCTGAAATTGGTGTCAAAATCCAACATACTTATATTCAGACATATTTCATTAAAAAGAACTTAGATTTTTCTTTTTAATATTTTTAATTCAATTTTTACTTGTTTTCTAATAAAAGAGCAGCGAGTATCTTAATACAATTTCCAGGTTTTTTTCGACAAGTTTTCGGCCTTTTAACCAGACCACCATTAAAGTTATTTTTAATGAAATATGTCTGAATAATGATCTTGCCTAAATATACTAAATATATTTTATATCTTTTATCATAAAACCGTGTGATGGATGCAGTGAGTGCGGTCGGTACGGGGAGAGGTGGAGGTGGTTGTTGGATGCTTTGACGACACAACATATCAGAAAACGTGACTAACTACTGATAAAAAATGGTGATAAGTTAATTTAGAAATGAAAAAATGATGATAAAATGAAGGAACGATTATTAAATTGTTTTTAGAATCTTGGAGATGACGAGGCTTCACTATTTTTGATAAACATCTTTGTTTTTGTTTTGTTTTTTAAGGCCTATCAATCTTTTTGGTCATTTGATGCCTAAAAATCGTTTTTTGATAAATGTCTTTCTTTTTGTTTTTTTATAGCATATCAACCTTTTTAGGTCATTTAATACCCAGAACAATCATTCATTCTTTGATAAACGTCTTTCTTCTTTTTTGTTTGTTTTTTGTTTTTTATGGCATATCAACCTTTTTGGTCCTTTAATGCCGAGAACAGTCATCTTTATTTTTATTTTGACTTTTTATGGCATATCAACGTCTTGGTCATTTAATGCCGGCTGAGAACAAGCAGTTCTTGATTAACGTCTCTCTTTGCATTGGTTTTGTCTTGTAATCAATGGCATATCAACGATTATTCTTGTAACAGCCTGTAGTGTCGAAGTGTTACTGTTGTCACTATCGTCCCACGTCCCACTCTCCCACATATGTCATTTACTTCTGAAAACCTGTGCTGTCTCTAATTTCTTTCAAAAACACACACACTTAAAATGTACAAAAGTGGCTTGTAAAAATAAAATCAATT
>JAYKTE010401244.1:0-10633 GCA_036873565.1 Xipholeptos notoides
TGTTGTGTGTGTGTGTGTGTGTGTGTGTGTGTGTGTGTGTGTGTGTGTGTATGTCTATGTGTAACAGTCTGTTTCATTATCAGCCCACCTTCTTCCTCTTCATTCTCCCTGTTTCCTTTTCTGCATGCCTTCTTTCTAATCTTATTTCTTTCATATTCACATTTCTTAGTATTCGTATGCATCTGTAAATTTGTGATTTCAAGATCATTTAGTCTGCATCTAATCTCTGCTAACTCTTGAGCACTCATTGTAGACATTCATTTTACACTTTTTGTCATTCATTTTCTCTATCTCTTTCATTGCTTCATTGTTTTTTGTTTTTTTTTACTTGTGCTTTTTTCTTAAAGCATTAGAGAAAATGATTACAAAAATTTAAATTTCTTAATTTCTTTATTACTATTACTACTATTATTATTATTATTATTATTATTATCTTAAAAAGTTTTTTTTCTTGCTTGCTTGCTTTTTTGATGATATTCCTACAAGATTATAAGAATGTATTCATTTCAAATAGTTCCCTACCACTCTGCATGCACTTCTATTTTCTGTAAACAAATTTTATTTTGTATATGCATTACCAGATAGTTAATTGTATTTTTATTGTATTGTTTACTGTGTTGAATTTTAACCCTTTAGCTGTATAAAATATGTGCATATGGAATATAAATTGTTGTGGTTATATCTTCGAATCTTTGTCGACCAATTGTTGTGGGGGTTAGTTTAAGAAACAGGACACAAACACTGGAATAAGTGAATAATAATATATTAATGAAAAATGGCAGAGCGAGCCTGACTGGGCTCGTTGCCTGCGGTCTGCACCCAACGGTGCTCAATGTTGGACTCCCTTATACACCCGGTCTACTTCCGGGAGTGACGTCATCTCCGGAAGTGATGTCATAGGCTCGTCCTCAACATAAATGTTTTTCAAAACCAGTATGTCCACCCGTTACAGCAGAAGGTTTTTATAAATGTACAGAAAATGCACTAATGTTCAATTTAAAAGCCAACAATCCAATTATGTTGTATGTATAAATTGGCTGGATTTGTTTTCTATCATTTCTAAATTAAAAATTGATTTCATAATTAGGCTTTAAAGTTTAATGAAAATTATTCTATTAGGATATTTCTCAAAAACAATTTTCTCATTTCATATAAATATATATTCACAATTTGTTTTTCATTCTTTTTTTTTTTGACAAGCTTTCTTTTCAATATGTTTTTCTCAGATAGGTGCATAGCCAATTGAAAAATCTATGTATTTCATATATATGTATATAAACTAGAAAAAAGATAAATTTAAAAATTAAAGCAACCATAGTATTTTTATATAAAAGCTTTTCTCTCTATGCTAAATTAATTGATTAATGATCACTAAATGTGTTATAAAACAAATTTATTAAATATTCGATTATTGAATTTGCCAAAGTCTTATCCAAAAGTAGTGACAGATTTTGGTTTTTATTTCTTAATGACAATTCCAATCTGGTTTTTAACCAGACTATTATTACTAATGATCCTATTAGATAAGTAAAAATAAGAATGAGATCTGCACAAAATATCTTTGATTCAATAATTATTACAGGATGATCCAACTTCTCCAAAAACAGATTATTTGCAACACATTCACCAAATGCTAACCAGACAGCTCTTATCTATGGTTTCAGCAATAGCTGCCATGTCGGTTTATTTAAACAGATAAATATACTGCTACTCATTTATTCAGCTCAGATATTATGGGCAAAGCAATGAATAACATAGTTATAATGGGACAATTATTGTCCATTAAGATGATGTAACCGTCAACCTGTATGTATTAACATATTCAGGTAAGCTTTAAAAGGAAATGGGAAAATGATTAAGCATAGTCTTAGATAAAGATTATATGTATTAATTGAAGGTGCCAGCAATGGATTTATTTTCATTAATAAAAATAAGAATTATGTAATCTATATTTATAGGTGCCTTTTTGTTTTGTTTTTTCCTAAATATTGATAGAATTAAAATCTAACAGAGTGGTGAAAAATTAGAAAAAAAAACATGTTGTAAAGATGTAAGTTTTGTCTGTTTGTTCACAAGTTCATTATAACGTTTTGGAGATAGACTCCCATAACTATACATATTCTGAAACTACATTATCCATAGTACTTGGTTAGATATATTTTATTATCATTAGTGTTCCAACAGAAGCTGTTTTCTACTGAAAAACTTTATTATTGATTTGAATTAAATTTAAATCTTACATGAATATTAAATATAATTCTAGCTATTCCCAAAATATCTTTAAATTTCAATAACAATCCAATGAAAACCACATTTTGGAAGTTCATATCTTGAGTATTTAAACTTCTCTTATCATGTTTGCTTTTTTTTCTTTTTGATTAACTTTAAAACAAAAATTACCTTTATGCAGGTCAATTGGGTAATTTTACTTTTTATAAAGTGTTGCAAAACTTGTTCATTAAAATAATGTCATTAATATATAGTAAGGATACCTAGCATTTATGTGAAGAAGAAATGATTTAATCTTAGATTCTATTAAAGTCTTTTTCTTTTTTTTAATATTACTGAACCAGATCTTAATATTCAGTTATTTTAATATAATTTTCTAATTTCTTTATGAAAATACTAAGTATTCCCCAGAAAAAAAACTAGTTATTTTACTTTGTATTTCTGTATTAAAAAACCTGATAATTGAGATCTATGTATAAGTATCCTTCATAATAGTGTATTTGTATTATCTTGGGAGCTCCATAAATGACTAATATAAGGTTTGACTTTTGAACACAAGTGTTTCTGCTGTTTAAGTTATTCACTTTTTTTTTACTAACCCTAACTTCTTCCATCTTACATTTAATTATGTGTTAAATAGTACTTCTTCTGTTTTGCTAACATTTGATGAAATGAAAAATGTGGTTCTGGTATTAAATCATCATAAAGATAGATACTGCATTTAAAAACTAACTAATCTCAAAAATTCCGATAGCAATTGATTATAATAACCATGTCTTAAAAAAAGATTGCAATACTGCCTACTGTTTGTTTTTACTTAACTGTAATTCTAAAGAGATATTTGTGTTGAACTGAGGAAAAGATATTAAAGTTTATAGGTATATCACATGAACATTAATTCATTTTGTGTAAGACGGATAAATATATACACATATAGGTTGAGCTCTCTCTTTTTCAAGTGCAATTGAAATTTGACTATGCATTTAACTAATACTGATTCAAATTTTATTTGTATTGTAACCAATGTAGCTATTGGCTGTGTTGTAAGAAATGTGAATCCAATGCTTTGTAGCTACTGTGTCAATACATTTTCATACTTACTGGGTGGAATAGATCATTGAACCCACAGTGCTACAGAAAGCGTGAAGAGTGACAACAAATATATGAAAATATCATGATAGTTATACTAGACACATATTCACTTGGAATATGATCATTATCATCACTTGGCTATATTTGTGTCCCAAATAATTTTTCCTAATCCTTTGATCTTGTATAAAATTAAACTTTAAAGAAATTCAAAATAACTTTCTAAAACTAATTTTTATATTGTTATGTAATTAAATTCTTAAACATTATGTACAAACAACATGAGATAAGATAAATTCTAATAGTTTATTTATCATTATTATGATGACAACTAGGATCTCCTACATTGCTATATGACCTAGTGACCACATTGCATGAAATGATATTTTCATATTGGGCACTTGCCATTTCTTTGATGTTATTATGTACTTAAAGGATAGGGTTGAATTGATAATTATATTGGCTCATTCATTCCTCTCTACAAGCAGCATTTATGGATGGACACAATTAGGTTTTGTGCATAGAGATAATAATTCTGAAATAAACAAGACCATAAAAAAACAGAGAATGGTTTGGTTTACAGCCATTGCCCATTACAAGGCAATGGTAAGGTGTGTGAAAGAGTTAAGAGGCAATTATACTTGATTGTTTTCACTCCTTCTCTGGTCCAACCTATCTCTTTGTAGACTGCACAAAACTTGATCTTGTGCCATTTTTTCAGAACATGACCAACTATAATAAATAAAAAGAGTAACAATCAATAGAAATATAAAAATGGTAATAAAAGTGGCATTCCAATGCCTTATCATTGAACTAATAAATTACATTAAATTTCTGAATTAATATTTTTTTCATTTTTTTTTTTATTCATGAAATCTATAAAATTGCTCCTTCAATTCGATACTGAAGAAAAAATGATGAAAAGCAGTATATGAAAAACTTAAGATATTTTGTAATCTTTATTAAGTTTTTTTATTTTAAGCAAATAACATTTAAGGTTGATATACTGTTAAACACCTCAATCAACCAACTAATACCATTCATGAAAAAGTTTATTAGGATTGATAGACTATTTCTCAATTATTTTTAAGTTATTGGGACTATTACTTGCATCTTCATTGTTATCTTTACAATGTTTCAGCCAATATACCCTTTGGTCTTCTTCAGTCAGTATGAATAGTACTTGAAATGAAGATGAGTGAGTAGAAATTCAAATAAATTTTATTTGACAAAGATTGACATATTTGAGATTAATAAGATAATTATTTTCATTTTCAATGTTTTTATCAGTTGAATTTTTCCATATAAAAAGAAAATTTCGATAGCATCATATAATATTAAAAGAAATGTTATAATTAGCGTTTTTAATTTATTTAACATATATCATTACGATAGTAAAAGTTGTCTATAATTGCTAGTCTGTATATGATAAATTTAAATATATATTTTTTAGGTTATTATTAGATTTTTAAACATTGCTTTTTGGAAAATTTATATTCTTGCATTATCAATCAACAAAATAATTTTTCTTAAGATCACAGTGCATGAAATTAATTTTAATTCTTAAAATCTTTTTCTAAAAATGAAATATTAACATTCTTTTTTTTCTTGTTCTATGTTTATTCATGTCTCATCATGTTGCATTTTGCTGATCTTTGATCTGAACATTGGTATGAGTGTGTGGATGTATGTTTCTCATTTTCATTTCAACTAACATTGATGCACTTAGAATAAAATATTGAATATCTTGTAGAGTTGCATTTTTTTTATAATTCCAATTTTTCATTTACATTTGTTTTTATTCTATCTATTTCTTATATATTCACTATTTAATTATTTATTTTATCTGTTGTATACACCAGCATTTATATCTATATATCCTTTGCATGGGACCAACAAATAACCTGTGTATTTGATGTTACATATTCATTCATACATTGTTCAACAGTTGATCTTTTAAAAAAATAATTGTTAAATTTCATAAAATTTAAAATGCACTAATTTTATTTTTCAAAGAAAATGCTTGCAAATTGTTTTAATTTTTGAATTTTGCTTTCAGCATAATCAATGTTTAAGTAGACAACATTGATAATTTATTATGATATAGCATTGTTTACAATTCTCAACATATTCTCCTTGATTATTACATACATGATATTTTAGTAAAAGTGCTTTGGGTTCTCTTTATTGAAATTGGTAACATATTTTTTAAACTAATAATCTTTTATTCAATTCATAAGAGTGGTTTGTTCTCATTATTCGTGATTTTAGAGAATCCACCAAGTAACTACGGCCACTTTTAAAATTACAACATTTGAATAATCATTCAGAGTGTTTCAAGTAAATGCTCTTATTCATCGATCTATGTGCAGAAGTGAGAATTAATTTTGTGCACTTATATCTTCTGTTCACAATGTGTAACAATTAGGGCTGTGACAATATGCTTTTATTAAAGTATATTCTTATCACAGCCCTACTTGTTATTTGATTATTTGGCGATTTTACCATGTTTTTTAATTCTGTAGTTAGTTTCTGTAGTTATTACAAATAACTATATAATTAAAGGAAATGGTAAAAATCGCAAAATATTCAAGTAAGGACAAGAATATTCTTTAATAAAAGCATATTATCACAGCCTTAGTAACAATCAAGATGAAGAAAATAATTTGAGAGATGTTAATAGTGTGAATCTGCACACTATTGTAGAAAAATAGATGAATATTGTAGAATTTGTTCTACAACTATATTTTGTATTTGGTGATTTTTTTTTCGCTATAATTTGTGTGCAAGTAGATTCTTTCTTAAAAAAAAACCCCTAAAAAACTCAAAACCATTTAGCATATTTAACGATCCAGAATAATTTTTATAACAAAATACCTAAAATGGTTGAAGGGAGATGGTTTCTATTTGAGAGTAAGATGAAGAAAAATAAGTGAAAAGAAAAACAAACTTTTTAGGGAACATGGATGACAGGTAAGTTGCTACTGCATGAGGCAGTAGAGAAGTTATTTTCCCATACACTTTAGGAAATTGGAAACTTCTAATTTCTGAGCCCATATACATTATCTTAGAATTGTGTGTTTGTATTGGGGGTGGGGAGGCTGTTTTCTCCCACCTCCCCATTAAGCAGATAGACATAACTTATGGGTCTTAAAAAAAATTGAATCCATCCAACTAATGAAAATATTATCAAAGATGAAATCAAATGCAGGGAAAATTGAATTAGCAGCAGCATTTCTTAATAAAACAATACTCTGTTGGTAGGAAATACAAAAATAAACATCCCCCAATAAGGCTAGTTCTTAAATAGAAACTTGTGATGCCTGGAGACAAGATCCTGGTGGTTCAGCAGCCTATAATCCAGGATAGTGGTCATATGCAGTGTAATATCACTGCAATTGCGGCCCTTAATTAGCCCTTACCTGGGCAAGGCAAGTGGTCAAAGAGACTTGATCCAATCAATCAGCTACTCACATCAATCTCCATCATATATAACCCTTATCAAATCTGTAACTAAAAGCTAACATCTTTAACCTAAGCCAATATTAACTACACTAACAGCTACTCTCAACATATGAGAAGCCGAATGCCAATATTTATCCAAAAGTTCATGAATGGTAGTAGAAAGACAACTACAGTTATGCATAAACATAATAAACATCTAGGTTTTTAACAATAGCTTTTATTTTTCACAAATGAAAATAAAGTGCAAACATTTTTGCCAACACAAGAAAATTTACTGCGACTCTGAACTAAAACTTGGTGAAAACACATTAGCCATAACTGAAGAATATAAATATCTTGGCATCATCTTTTTTTATATGATACATAAATTACCTCAAAAAACAATGTCACCTAACAATACAATCATTTGGTTATAGCTTCCATAAACTGGATGGCTGATCACAAAACTCTCCATAAACTATCAATCCCTGAGACCTGTACAAAATGAAAATCTCCTCTATTCAATATTTGTGCTTGCTTTTTATTATTTATTTTATTCATTTATTTTTTATGTTAATTTTTATTTATTTTAAAATTTTGTTCAAATGGGATGTGGGTGCATTTTTTTTTTCAAATTTGTATTATTTGATTTTTTTTGTATAACTTTAATTTTATTACAAGATATTTTTATTTTGAAAGGTTGTCAGCAAAACCCATTTTCAATATTATAAATTCTTGTCTCTGTAGTTAATACTATACTAAGCCTAAACTTTGAAAAATAAAAATTTTTTTTTTATATATCTTATATCAATAAGTCTTTATTAAATGATTTTAGATGAAATACTATGTTTCTGGTTGAATCAAAAGATGAGAAAAACAGAGACAAGGGAAAAAAAAAATCAAAATTAGAAATTCCTGGAATCTTTTTAAGTAATAACTTATAAACAACTGTTTCAACTGAATTACTACTACTATTATTACTATTATTGTGTGATATTATAATCTTTTTTAAAAGGATTCCTGGCAATTATTTTAGCTTAGTACCTAACAAAACAAAACAAAAAAAAATCTATTTTGGCAAAGTTAGCAGGAAAGACTATTATAATATTTTTCAGCCTGAACCTGTGACAAGCCATGGTGGGATGGTGAGTTATAGTCTCAGCATACCTTCTATAATGCTGACTGATCATCATTTCTCAGTGTATCTATCCTAATAAACAGCATGTTCATGTTTTCTTCCTGATGAGACTGCCAACCCATTGGCACTGTCTATTAGGGACTATAATCTATATTCTTACTTACAAACTTTCATATCTTTCATAAGGCAGAAATCTACTTGGAAGTTGATTAAAAAAAAATGGGTTTTAACAGACAATTGTTCTTATTCATCCATTTTATTTTAATTTTATTTTTCTATTTATTTCATTCTATTTTATTTCATGACCAGTCTCTCAAATTTAAAAAAATTCAAATTTTATGGGAAAAAAAAGGATCTAATTTGTTTTCAGATTTGCATCTAAATTTTAAAATTAGGGATTTAGAGTATCATTTGAGTTTACTCTGAGCATCAAGATATTTGCTTATCTAGAGAAATTGCAGTCATTTAAATTGTATGAATGTTTTGATTTATTTAGAAAATAACGTAGTACCTTTGAATTTATTTAATTTTATAATACACATGGCGCAGATATTGAACTTTATGTACATTGTTACAAAGTAAATTTAATGTTGGTAAGATTAACTTACATCTCACATGCATTAAGGTCAGTTTGCTCTGTAACAATTTATACAATAATTGTGCATCTCAATTATGTATTTTCAACTACTTACTTGTGTTATAATGTTTTTCCTTTTGATTGGTCTTCTTTAGTTCAATATTTGCATTTTTCTTTATCCATTTCCTGATCTGTATTGATTGATTGAAAAATGACATTTGATAAAGAAAGAAGTTTGTTGCAATTAACTGAGACAAACACAAAGATAATGTATAAGAACACGGATGAAGCTATCCAGGTTGGAGATATCTTACAACTGAGCTTACTTTGCAACAACAGTATTTAAAATTATTAGAGAAAGTGATAGAGAAATGGTTGACTATTTCAACCAACTCTATTTTAAATCTTTTAACCCCTTTCCTTCCAAAGTAGAATTTGAAAACAAAAAACAAAAAAAACTAAAAAACAAAATTACAAAGCATGTGGGCTGCCTTCTCTGCTTCTCTTCTTTTCTACAGATCTTCTTTAGAAAATCAGTTTGCATCATTTTTTTTCTTGAAAAAAAAAAATCCTTTAACTAATTTTTTGTTGTTATCTCCTCCTTGTTCTCAGAGTAGGATGATGGTCTACAAGAAACATATTTAGAAAAAAAGCATGAATTCTACAGAAATTGAACTTATCACGAGTTTTTATTTGATTTTAGGGTAGTTTCTTATTTGAACTGTACATTAATCAATCAAAAGTTATGATCTGATTGTCAACCTTTTAACCAACCAATCAATCAGACTGAATCAAAAGCCAAATTTATATAGAATGAAAAAAAATAAAATAAAAGACTTGTTTATGAAGGGTGAGCTCTACATACTCACCTAATAATATTTACAACCCAAAAGGTTGCAATTATTGTAGATTTTTTTAAAAATCTTACCTTGGTGTACAGCTTAAATGTATAAATTCTCATCAAATAACATCATCATGATTCTAAAACCTAATCATTGTCATAAATAAATCTGTTTATATGTTATCTGTTTCTCTGTTATGTTGCATGTCCATGTATTAAAAACAAGAAAGAATACAGCTAATCTTATGCTTTCCCAGTTTAGTACCATCATTAAAACAATAACTATGATCTTTGTATTGCTATTATAGTAAAAAAAAATTTGTACTCCAGGAAAAGATTTGAATCCTCTTATTCTTCTATATATGCGGAAGTTTGAAAAATTATTTTCAGTAATAAATGATTGTAAAAATAGATATGCCATTGAATAAAGACATCATATCTTATAAACAATTGGCTATGAACAACATCCAGGTGAAAGTCCCTTAGAATATCTTTGAACTGAATGTTTTTATTAATTGGAACAAGTGGATTAAAATTAAATGAAAAGATGAGAACAACAATTCAAAATTTGTCTAGAATGTTAACTACTGACATTTTTATTGAAAATATAGACTCACTATATAATGTCATACTAGATAATAAAATTATTGTTTTCAGTGAATATTACATAGTGAAAATGTTTGTTTTTATGGTATATAGGGTATATAAGTTTTAAAATATTTAACAAAAAAATTTATTAGTATTGTAGTCTACATAACATGGTTACGATCTGATTCCCCTGTTTTAATGGCTGTACTCATCTGTGAAAGCAAAATTAATCTCTTTACTAACAGCATCATTCTATATTCTTTTTAATTAATGAATCTTGTTAATTAATTACTTTCATTATTTTTTCTAGGATGCTGGTGGCCAAGGGATTGGATTTTTGCTGGGAAATCTCAACGTTAATTGGGCTCTAACTTCCGAAGCCTGTAATAAAGCCTTACCAAAAACAGCAAATGGTGAGGTGATCACATTTAAAGGTTAGTGGAGTTATGATATCAGCATGTTACTGCCAATATATATCAATCTATTATGCAAGTTCAAGTTTTATAACATGTCACTTTGTTTCAAGAGCTTATTGTAATCTAAATCAAAGTGCATTGACTATTAGAATTTTTATGCTAGCCACTTTTATATATATATATATATATATATATATATATATACATACATACACACACACGCACACACACACGATGAGGTGAAACAAGTCTTTGAACAAAATAGAAATGTTTATTTTTCAGCAAATTGATACAAATGATATCAAACAAAA
>JAYKTE010401355.1:0-10631 GCA_036873565.1 Xipholeptos notoides
GAAAGAATCGTAAATCTAAGGTATTTATTTAACGATGCGATTCCGATTCCCCCCAAAATACACGATTAACGATTCCGGTTCCAAGGAATCGTCCCATCACTCACAGAAATGTTAGAATTTCATTAGTTTTTCTTTTGGTAATCTATATTGGTACCAGCCTTCTTCTTCCATTATGTTCATAGCCTTAGAAAAGTCGGCCAATTCATTTTTTAACTTATCATCTTCTTTGACGTTCCATTGTAGTCTGCTACAAGATTCTTCATTGGCGATCTTGAAAAAGAAATAAAAAGGTTTTTAATCACTTAACATCAATACATTTTCAATGAAAATTCTCATTGTAAAATTATTCATTATTCTTGATAGGCTGTCTGGTCACAAAAAAAAAATCCCTGTTAATGGTCTGTAAAAGTGGTGGGGGTAATTTTTTGAGAATATTGTGTATAAAATAAGACATTTTTAAAAACTATTGTGGTTTCATTTTCTGGAGAGTTACAGGATGTAGGGTCTCATACAACCACAACAATCTGATTTTTATATTATAATAGATATATCTGTATATTTACTATTGTGGTCTCATTTTCTGAAGAGGTACAGGATGTAGGGTTTTCTACAACCATGAGGATCTGATTTTTATATTATAATAGATTATAAAATCTATAAAAAAAAACATGTCAAATCAGTTTGTATGGTGCCGGCAAAACAAGGGCTTGGCATATGAAGAAAAAACGGTGTTTTTGATTGGAACATTGTAGTCAAAACAAATGCATTCATACAGAGTTGGGCGTCAGAATTAGATTTCAACTGGTGAGAAAGGAGACGTTATGCAAGCGGAAATATGATATTTACTTGGTTGAGCACCAACCCAAGTTCGGCACAAGGCCATTTTTTTTCATGTGCCCATCGCTGGGCTTTTGTAATCAGCGTTACCCTTCACCTAGATAAATTACTCTCCCTTTAGTTTTATGCAACCAAATTAGTGTGACGAATGATACTGTCATTTTGACTTGAAAATTTCATTAAAATCAGGGTAAATTTCATGAAAATCAGGGTAAACTAAACAGATTCTTGCCATTAGTTTTATGCAACCAAATTAGTGTGATAAATGATACTGTGGTTTTGACTTTGATGAAATTATATGGTGGGCCGGATGTGGCCTGTGGGCCCTAGTTAGGAGAGCCCGGAGCTAGAAGTTAGAATTTTATACTTTATTTAACTCATCATCCAAACATTTGTTTTAAATATTCTTAGTAACAAAAAAAGCCTTACTTAAATGATTACACTAGTATACAACAAATTGGTTGTCTCAGATTTTTTTAGATAATTTAGGATGAATTTGATGCACTGAATCCAAAAATCACATTGGTTTTGCTCAATCAGATGAATACTATCCCATAAGAGAACTTTCGGTGTTTTCAGCAATGGAAGGACTGGTGGACTGTGTGTGTGTGCAAGCATGAGGGGCCTAATTTGAAGGGGATTAGGGTCCAAACCCATCAGGTATGTGAAATATTTTTCCTGTCCTAAGGTCAGTTACCTTTTAGACAGGCCTTGTGTATGTACGTAGGGTAGGTTGATTTTTCATTTTTTTAATAAATATCAAAAAGAATAATGCATCGAAAGTTGTATCTATACTTATTAAATACACATACTAAGAATTAGATCCGAATCTTCAACTTTTTTTTGCTAATTTGGTGTGAAAGTTTTTAAATAAAAATTCACAGAAAAATCTTTGTTTTGCCAGATTTGGCCTAAATACTGATGTGAAAACCAAACAATTTCAGTATTTAATATAAAAATGGAGAATAAACTTTAAAATATCAATTATTTAATACATTTTATTATGTTCTTTTTATAATCCATTTCACTTAGAACTACTTTTTTTCTGCATAAAAATTTGTTAAATTTCTTTATATATTTTTTAAACAGCCTTGTTAAAAAGTTAGAGTATATTGTTCTATTTTATATTTTATTAAACTTTTTATTATTTAAATAATTCAACTTTGCTTGGTTAATTAAAAAAAGGTTAAAAAGATATTCATTTGGAAGATTGTTGGTGAAAACAGGTTTGAATTTCTTTTATGCCAAATTCCAAGACTGTAGAACAAGAATTGAAAGAGGAGTTTGGTATAGTTGATTGAAAATCAGGAAATTAAAAAAAAATTAAAAAATTCCAGAAATTTGAACAGACAAGATATTTTTCAACAAGGAGAAGATATTTGTCTTCTCATTATTAGAATAGAAAAAGTCAGGAGCTTCTTTTTTGCCCTACAGATTCATTAAATAACGTTTATTATAGAAAGAAAAATAGTAAAAATAAATCCTTATCTTATTCTTTCTTATTCTTTCTTCTTTTTACTTACTAACTTATGTTTCTTTGTATTGTATTATAATGATGCAAGTAGGGCAGGAAAACAAAGACACATATTCAGGTGTGTTTGTGACTAAAGTCAACTGAAAAAGTCAAGTGACTTAATAAGGAACTTTTTATTATTATTATTATTATTATCATTATATGAACTACCGGTGAAACCCAGCACTTGCATGCTGTTCATGACTGGTGGTTTTCACTGGAGTCAGAGTGGTAACAAGTCTCCTCGTGATTCTCCAGCACAATCCGCTCCATCCCAGTCGAAGACTATATGGTGCCACAACAACTATATGTTGTTACTCTGAATGCCTCATTTGTGTTTGAGTGTATTAACTAGGGTTGTGACAATATTCTTTTATTGAAGAATATTCTTGTCATAGACTTGACTATTTTGCGATTTTACCATTTGTTTTAATTCTGTAGTTATTATTAAGGCTGTGAAAATATTCTTTTATTGTAGAATATTCTTGTCACAGACTTGACTATTTTGCGATTTTACCATTTCTTTTAATTCTGTAGTTATTAATAGGGCTGTGAAAATATTCTTTTATTCTAGAATATTCTTGTCACAGACTTGACTATTTTGCGATTTGACCATTTCTTTTAATTCTATAGTTATTATTAGGGCTGTGACAATATTCTTTTATTAAAGAATATTCTTGTTGTTACTTGACTATTTTGCGACTTTACCATTTCTTTTAATTCTGTAGTTATTAGTAGGGCTATGACAATATTCTTTTATTAAAGAATATTCTTGTCACTGCCCTAATAACTAAGTCTGTAGTGTCACATGAATAGCCTTAACAAAAGCGTATTGTCACAGCCCTACTAATAACAACATAAAAAATGCTAACTAAATCTCAACACTGATCCAATAAACAATGTTTCTAGCCATTAACCTTTCAATCAGGTTGAAACAGATTCATAATCATATGAACAAATTTGGAAACTGGTCTAATTTTAAGTGAACATTGACCCATATACTTGTCATAGAAATTGGAATAGATGTTACGGTCAAAGGTCAACTGAAATAAACTCCTGCGAAAATGCATGTCTATTCAAAACATTTGAAAAATGGAGATTTGAAAAGCTTTCCTCTCAAAAAAGGACATTCAGTGATCAAAATGAAATTGAATTCTTAATTAAATATTCTTTAGAATTTTTGTCAAGACAGGTTCTATCCATTGTAAATCTTATCTATCTATATATCTATAAAAGTGAAATTGTCTGTCTGTTTGTCTGTGTGTACAATTTCCCCTACCAAACTCCTCTGTCAATTTTCAGTCTACTGACTTGAGATTGGACATTCAAGGTATTCAGACATGGGGCAAGCTTTTTAATCAGTTTTCAGCCAGAAATTTAGCTGGTAAGGGGTCAAAGTTGAAAGATTTGAACTTTGTGGTCTTTGCCAATTTTGGGTCTAAATACTTGAAATTTTAGATATAGATTACTTGGACCTGGGGGAAACTTTTAAATTGGCTTTGATAAATTTAATAACATTTTAATTATGTAACTGTCAATCCAGCATCTGGGCAACGCTGGGTTAATCCGCTAGTATATTTATAGAAGTGAAATTGTGTGTGTGTGTACAATCAATCTCTACCAAACTCCTCTGTCAATTTATGGTTTATCAACTTGAAATTTGATATAAAGGGTATTCAGACCAAGACCAAACTTTTTAACTGGTTGTCTGTCGGAAATTTAGAAGGTAAAGGGTTAAAGTTGAAAGGTTTGACTTTTTGGTCTCTACCAAATTACTCTGTCAATTTTGGGTCTAAACACTTGAAATTTAGTGAAAAATGCGTGTGCACAGGAAATGTTTTCCTACCAAACTCCTCTTTCAATTCTTGGTCTACAGTCTTGGAATTTGGCATAAAAGAAATTCAAACCTGGGGTAAAATTCTTAGTCAGATTTTAGTTGCAAAAAACCTTGATTTAGATATACTTTTTTCAATTTTGATAATTTACCATATTGTGGTTGCCAACAACCAGTATTTCACAGAAGTCTTTAGCCGAATGTTCAAATAAAAAGCTGGCATTTGAACTTAAATTGTTTTAAAATTAAGAATATTTCTAAAATACATAACCACTTGTGGATGAGGTCACGGGGGACTGTACGGGCATGCAACAATAAATTGGTTTCTCAAACATATTTGAATAAGAGTTTACTGTAGAAAAATGTCAAGTTGTTTAAGACTGGTATCAATAAAAAATGAAGAAAAATAAACTTTTGTTTTCTTTTACAAGAGAAAAAAAAAGCAGTTAAAAAAATAACATTGAGTAAAAGATAAAAAAGCAGTTAATAATAACTAATAAGCAACATCAATAAACTAATAAATGCAAAAATAGCTACAAAGCATAGCTCTCCTCTCTCCCAAGGAGACTGGGCACTCTAAGGATAAGTATAGCAGTAAAGACTATGCTTGTGGCAGGTCGACCGATTTGTCCAGTGGTTAGAATGCCAGACTGAAGTTAATTAGGCACATGTTCGATCCTGGCTAGAGGAAGACTTGTTGTTTGCATAGGCATCCTGATGAGCCGTGAACAGTGAAACAGACCCGTACACAGATTGCAAATTATATATATATATATATATAGGCAGAAAAGCGTTAAGGCATGACTCATTAAACTAGATCAAAAACTTTTAGCTGTAGTATTTTCAGAAGATAGTCAGGAGATTAGAAGGGATATATCTGAAAATACTTTGGTGAAAGGCTTCGCTTGAGCTTATAACTATTTTGTGTGTGTATATCCACAACATACATTGAAAAAAATAGGTGTGTAAATTTTTATATATGTGTATATGTATATATATATATATATATATATATTATTCAGACATATTTCAAAAAATGAATTTTAATTTTCCTTTTTAATATTTGTAATTCAATTTTTTCTTGTTGTCTTTATGTTATTGTTCTATTTGTTTTTTGATGGTGCTAGTGTTGTTTTGATGTGTTGTTAATCGTCTGCCTAGCTTTGTTATGGTGTGACCAATATAGCATATATTTTTTTAAGAATATTCCTCATTTATAAATATATGTATATGTGTGTGTATATATATATATATATATATATAAATAGTTTTTTTTTAAATTTAATAATGAAATACTTACAGAAATTCTTCAGAGATGGATGCAATATCCTCCTAAAAATTAATTTAAAAAAATGAACACATCATGAAAACGATCTTGAATCTAGATTGAAAATCTTGAGCAGACCTTTAGCAATTTTAATCTAAGATCATCATAATAATAATAATAATAATAATAAATATCAAATGACATCATATGACTAAAATTCATTGGTAGTTTTTTTTTGGGGGGCGAGATTTTTTGTTTTTTTAATCTTATTTTGTTTCGCACTTTCTTTTTTTCTTCTTTTTTTTAACTCCTGAATCGAAATTGGCGTTGTTGTTGAATATTTCTCCTTCCTTCCTTCCTGAAATAGTGGCGGGAGGGGGGACAGTGGGTGCAATAGGATGACAAAACAAATTGAATCGCTCTCGTTCTTACCACTAGTCTTCAGACCCAATTTCATTCAATTTGCACTTTGATCTCACACACACACTTATATAAGGCCTATTATTATTCGTTTGTTTTTGTTGGTGTTTTACGGCATATCAACCTTTTCGGGGCAATTAATGCTGAGAACAATCATTTTTGATAAACGTTACGGTTTTGTCCACTCTTAGTTTTTTTGAATAACACAATATGCGCTATTTAACCTTTAGCTGGAGGGGATGTTGGAATTCATACCTTTCCCAAGCGTATTAGTCGAAATATGAACGCAAATGGAACAATTGGGATTTGAACTCGCGTATTATGATTCTGAAGTCTAACTGCCTATCCAGAGAGTATTATGGGCACTTGGGCCGAAAATACAATGGGCCCCCTCCCTCCATTTTTTACAGTTAAATGCCACATGTAGAGCCTCTGCATCAGGTGAACTGTGCATATTGGCTTAACTATGTCCAGCAGTCAGCTATGGCCATCAGACACACACCATAATGTGCAGGCAAAGCGGATTGACTCGAGTCAGAATGCATGTATTAGAGTGTATAACAAGGACATCCTTAATAATTCTATTGGGGGTCAGGCAAGCCCCTTTGCAGTGCCAAGCCCTCAAACATGGTCCGATCGACCAATGGCCCAGTCCTCTCCTGGGATGTATTAGAGTGTATGACAAGGGTATCCTTGATATTTTTATTGGCAGCCAGGCGAGTCCATTTGCAGTGCCGGGCCCTCAGACATGGTCCAATTGACCAATACCTCAGTCCGCCCCTGGCATGAAAAGACAATGAACAGAAGAGGAAATATTCGTAAATGGAATCTAACGATCAAATGCTGTCGATACTGTTGCAACATTTTTGCCATAATGGAGCCTATATGGGGCATGAGTAAAAAGATTTGGCTGAACCATTAAATTCTCATGGAAAAAGATTTATGAATAAAAAAAAATGTTTACAAAATGTTTTACAGAAAAAAAAATCTACCCACAATTAAACCTAAAAAAATAACTTATTCAAATAGCTTATTTTCTTAGAATATCTATTTTAGGCTAAAAATTATTAGATATATTTATTTTTTACTATTTTAGGCTAAATATGAGATGAACATTTCGTTGCACTTTTTTAATATATCATTAGAATAATTACCATCTATTAAAAACTTACAAACATTTTATGATACTAATATATGGGTGAGAATTAAATCAGCCAATGACAAGATAGAGACGAACCAGATATATATATATATTTAAAAGGGCTGATGAAATCACTGCTTGTTGAGCTTTCCGTTTGTACGGATCTGAATTGGATTTTACTGAGACGCTAAAGGATTACTACTACTAATACGTGAGTTTGAATCCCAGTTGTTCCGTTTGCTTTCATATTTGTACTAATACTGTTGGGAAAGGTATGAACCCCCACATTCCCTCCAGCTATGGGTCAAATAGTATAATTTGTGTCATTAAAAAAAACTGTGTCTACAAATACTAACGTTTACCAAAAATGATTGTTCTCGGCATTAAATGACCTAAAATGGTTGATATGCCGTAAAAACACAAACAAACAAACAGAACTACCACTAAATTCACACACACACACAGAGTATCAGTGTAACAGGAGAAAGAGAGGAAAAGAAAAAAAAACTGTGAAAGTATCTTTACACCCATCGACAACCATTCCCTACTCACTCAACCTTCAAATAAATTAAACTCGGGTACAACTCCGGAGAAAAGGGTTTTGTAATTTAAAAACGTAGGTGGGTAGGTGGGGGTTGAGTGGATGTATGATGATAAACGAAACTGGTTAGTTTCTCCTTGCTGAAGTTATAATCAGCTGGTGGAGGAGCGAGCGCGTGTGTAGTCACAGGGGGTGGTGGTGACTGGTGGTGCTGGTGCACAGAGTACACTCACACATAAACAGACAGAAAGCGTCATATGTAAATTTCTATCTATCATAATTTATCAAGCCCTGCTCTTGAGTTTCTTTTCTCCATGTACTTTTTAATTTTTTTTTTTTCTGTCAGTAAACGCCGCCACGCCGCGTTTCAAACTAACAAGTCAGTTGGTTTCGCCCCTAAAACGACCAGCCCATGGCCCCCCAAAATGACTGGGTTGGTTTTTGTGGGTCATTGCTGTTGCTGGCTGCTGCAGTGGGGCTGGCTGGCTGGTGTGCCTGTGCCTGTGCCTGCCACGCCACACACTGCCACAGTGCCACAGGCACGTTTACAAACCCAATACACACACACGCAGAGAATAAAAAGGCAGAATAGTTATAGCAGTTAGTGTGTAGAAATTTCTAATTCTAAAACTTTCAAAATATTAAAATTACTTACATCAGTCTGATTTCTATAGAAGCGTGTTTTTTACGATTAAAAAATAATCAAGAAATTAAATTTTATAAGTTTTTAAAACACTTTAATGGTCTATTTTAGAAGTTACACCACACACAGTGACCACACCAGACACACACCACACCACAAACCACCACCACACACCACCACACACCACCACCAAAACAATGAAAATTTATAGTTTTGTGCATTTTATTTGCACGTTTATGCAATGAAGGTTAAACACTTTTAACACACACACCAACCACACCAACAACACCACACCACACACCAACTGACAGTGTCAGTAGTGGACTGACTTGACTTACACTGATAGTTACTACAGAAAAAAATAAAAATAAAAATAAAACGCAAATAAATAAAAACCTGACGCATCCTCAACAACCAACGACGCTACGTTAAAAATTGCAACAATTGTTTCTATTTTGTTCTTAGTGCCATAGGAATGACAGAAGAAAAAGAAAAAAGCAAGAACAACATTACAATCCGATGGATGGACCAGCCAGCATGACAGAACGGATGGAAAATCAGTGGTGTAGGAGGGGAATAGAAAGAAAATAAATAAATAAATAAAGAATTTAAAAAAAGGAAAAGAAAAAAAGAAATAAAAGAAAGAAACAAGTTAAGCAGATGTCAGTTTTACGATGTGTCATTTTGATATAAAAATACACTCGCAGACGACACGCACAAAAAGTTTGTTCGAGGGTTTTTTCGATATAGAAAATCAAAGTCGACAAAAAAATTATTATTTTTACGTTCTCGCGTATTTTTTGTATCACGCTTTATGCTATTTATTGCTGTGTGAACAAAAATGTGCATAAAAGTCTATGTCACTTAACGATCTTTCATTTTATTTGCAATTTGCATAGTTAGTTGTTTTTTAAGCTGTATTTAAGGAGAGATAAAAAAAAAAAAAAAGAGTGGACATTTTAAAATTAAAAACTTTGAATAAGACCCAGTTTTCGGAATACACACGTTAGGGAGTGTGCAAAAATTCGCACGTTTTTGACCAACCATGATTTAATCTTCTGATAACTTTTTAAAAAAATCAATGAAAAGTATTTTTTTTCAGTGAATCATAAAGAGGAATGATCAAATAAAAATCTCATGTAAAAATTATATTTTCTAGAATTCTTTTTCATTAAAAATGTATTTTTCAAATCTGTCAATCAATAATGTCCGATCAAAAAATATTGTATTGTTTTTATTAGATGAAAAATGTTTTTCTTCAAAGTTTAATCTCTTTTCTTTAAATTAAATCGGTTATAAAGTAGTAAATTTACCATTAAATTATTTTTTATAAACGTTTAAATGTGAGGGGTCTAAAAATATCGATTTTTCGTGCACACTCTTAACGTTACTCATGTAAATAAAAGCAGAATCCCACCACCAAAACTTCCACTTTATTGGATAAAAACTAACGCTTAATCTTTCTTTTTAACTAAAAATTAACATTTTTTTAAAAAGATATTTTAAGTTGAAAATGACACCTCGTAAAACTGACCTGCTTTAACTTGTTTGTTTCTTTTCTCCCAGACACATGTGTAAATTTTCAATTTTTCAACTTTATTTGAATAGATTTTAAGTAAATATAAATATATTTTATTAGAATGTAAACAAACAAGTCGGTTAACTGATACCTATAAAAAAAACTGAGTTTTTAGGTGTTTTTTTTTTAAACAAAAGATATTTGATTAATTTACAGTAGAATCAATTTATGTTTTCATCATATGGAATCTTTATGGAAACAGAATGCAATGCATTTGCATTATGCACTTGCAAGATGCAGATGACAGGTTCCTAGTATCTAGGATTGGAAAAAAGAATGGTTGAAAGTGATAATGAATTAAAAAAAAAAATAATGAATAACTAAATGTGAACCAAAAAACTATCGCTTACCAAAAATTATTGTTCTCGGCATTAAATGAACTAAAAATGTTGATATGCCGTAAAACACAAACAAACAAAAATAATGAATAAAGAGCAATATCCTATCATTGTTAAATTATTTCCATAGTAGATTCAATGTATAAAAAAAGAAAACAGATTTTTTTACAACCCAAAAGTATGCTATTATAGATTCATAATGACTTATAATGACATTAGTGAAGTCTTTGGTCTTTTTGGCACTCTTGCCACTTGATTACTGTCAAAATGTCTAGTTAACAAAAAAAGAAAAGAAAAGAAAAAAGGAGACGCGAATGCCCCAAGTATATAGTAGAGTAGAGTCCACACACACAGCTGTAGGAGTGTGCACGAAAAATCGATATTTTTAAGCCCCTCACATTTAAACGCTTATAAAAAAAACAATTTAAAGTGAAATTTACCACTTTATAACCGATTTAATTTAAAGAAAAGAGATTAAACTTTGAAGAAAAACGACATTTTTTTATCTAATGAAAACA
>JAYKTE010401466.1:0-10631 GCA_036873565.1 Xipholeptos notoides
ATCTATAATGTTCAGAACATTCAAAATACTTTTGTTGTAAATTTTTCAAATTATTATATACAATTTATGGATAAAGAATAAGAGTAAAACCGAGTAAGAAACAATAATAATTTCATCTCCTACTCGTTTTTAGTTTTTATTCTCTTTAATTAAAAAAAAAGAAGTCCAGCGAATTATGTTTAATTCATTATTGTTTTAAAAAAATAGAAAGAAGATAATAAATAGAAAAAGAAAATAAAACTTTCTTTTTTTAAGTTCGTTTACAGGAGAAACGACAAAAATGATTTGAGAATTAGAAATAGATTAAAATAATACAGACAACATCTTTTTTTAATTTTGGATGAAAAAAAAAATTTTTTTCCATCCAATTAATGTAAGGTATCCCAAAACGGTAAAGTTTCTGTAGGTTTTCCTTGAAAAAGAACAGATATTACAAAAGAGCTGATATGAACAGACACTACACTTTGATCTTAGCCAAAAGGCTGAGAAGCGATATTTAAGTAAAATTCTTTTTAGCGATACGTCATAAACGAACACCTCGCAGCGTCTTAGTTCTGTTGTTAGCAACAACTTGAGATTGAAAGAAAAAATGGCTTTACTGATTACCTTTGACCTTGAAAATTTCTATGCACCATCTATAAGTGGGGAACCATCATAATATCAGATCTGGTCATGATTGGTCCTGCGGTTTGGGCTGTAGGAAAGTATACATAAATAGGCTATGCTCTTGATGACCTTTTACCTTGAAAATTAGTGGGTACCATCCCTTGGATCATCTTTAGTCATGATAGGTCCACTGGTCTGGGCTGTTGCAAAGAGTATATAGATAGGCTTTGACCTTGATGATCTTTAACCTTGAAAAATGGTGTGCACCATCCATCAGTTGTAGACAATCAACCTGCTAAGTTTGGTCATGATTAGTCCACTGGTTTGGGCGGTAGGAAAGTTCTACACATGCTACTACTTTATACCATAAGAAGATATACAATTATATATATTAATAATATGTACATTAAATATACAATTATATATATTAATAAAGAGAAAAAGCCTACAACTTAGGGGTATGATGGAATTAAAAAATTAAAAATGTTTGAGAAAAAAGTTTTTATTATCAACTATATATATATATATATATATATATATATATATATATTCACATACATATATACATACCTTAACAATCATTTTTGTCGATTTCTTTATTGTAAATCCCTTGTATTTTTGGGATGATTTTTTTAACATCTATTGATATATTATTCATTTAGAAATGTCACATGACTGTGGAGGACCCAAGTGCTTTCTGACCTTTCAAGGTCCATCATCAATGGTGTTAAAGATGTTAAGTGTGAATAAATTTTTTAAGTGTGGATAAAGTTAATTTAAAATTAAAGTCATGTGGTATTGCAAACTAAATTACGAACACATGTTAAAAAAATCATCCGAAAAATAGAAGAGATCTACAATAAAGAAATTCAACAGAAAAGTTCATTTATATAGAATGAAATTTGCATCAAAAATGATTTACTGCCCAAATACACATCTATATATAAATTAAACTTCAATTTTTTACATAAAAGGTTCATTAATCACTCAACTTCTAATTGATTAATAAGCAAACATTCTGTTTAAATCCAAGATGATGTTTAGCAATGTTCAGACTGTTATCAAAAACGAAAGCCATTAAATTTCCTACAAAAGAATTCGTAAGTAGCAGTCAATTGTCTTCTTTTAATCATCTACATAATCATTTCAATAACCCCCACAACCCCTGGGAAAATGAACCCCGAAAACAATCAGAAGAAAATTAAAAAGGGACTTCCTAAAGGTAAGAATTATAATTATCAAAGTTTGTATTAGCAAGAAGTCCATAATTATTGACAACCTGTATAAAAAATTTCATCTTTCTTGTATATTTGGTTTTTATTTATATTTAATTTTATATTTATTAACATTTATATTTTATTTATTTATGCATTTCTTGCTAGTGGTCTTAACACACTACAAACTATTATCCTTTGCTTTGAATCCTTTGGCCTTTTTCAGATGATATTTGTCTGTCCAAATCTCAAAAATAAAAAATAGTAACTATTTACCGGTCTTGGTTGATATGTTCCTCATATTTCCTAAAGTTTACAGTTCTACATTTAGAATGAGAAAATATTTGAGCATTTGATTCCTTTGTATTACTGTATATAAACGGTTACAGACAATTCAATGTTAAATGTATTTTTTTTTTATAGAAATATTTTTCTTTTGTCTAAAGAGAATAGCAATAGAATTTTTCAAACCTAACATGTTCGGGATGAATAAACTCAAATTTCCAAATATTTAGGCTAATAAAGAACATAATGATTTTAGACTTTACCACTAGGGCATAGAAACTTTTTGGAAGCAAATTGATAGTGTATCCATAGAGGCTAATCTGAGAGCTTTATTATTAGTTTTGTTCAATGGCATATCAACCTTTTTAGTCGTTTTATGCCAAAATTAATAATTTTTGATAAACAGCTTTCCTTTGAATTAGTTGAACTAGTAGGGAATTTGATGATTCATACCTTTCCCAAAGGTATGAATGTGAAAGTTACAGAATTAGAAGGATTTGAATTGGTATATTATATGTTCAAAGTATACATAGATTATTCACACAAGTCTGATTGAAAAGAATTGTCTACTTATTTTTTCCAATTTTCTTATAAGTGTCTTAATATCAAGCATGAACATTTTCAAATATTGTCCATAAGCCCAAGTACTTTTGGACTATATAAATCTTATTCATAAAAAGGACCTAGTATGTGTTTGTGATGTGTCTGTCTTAGGAACAGTCTCTACTTTGCCAATATTTGGTCTTAGGACTTGAAATTTGATATATGGGGTATTTGAACATGTGGAACAAATTTTATTTTATTTTGAGAAATATAGGTGGTAAGGGGTCTTAAAAATTGGATTGTTGCAAGCATGTAGTGTTTACTATGTGGGGGTTATGTTGGTGATTGGGGTGTCTACATAACCGCAGTTTACTAAAATAATTTTCGACTTTCAAAAAATGAAAGCAGTTTTCTTAGAAAAGAAAAATATTTTAAGATTTCAAAAAAGATCAAAATGAGCACAAACGGAACATCAAAGTAATCCCTAAGCTAAGCTAGCTAATATTGTGAGTGATATATATTTAACAACTGAAGAGCCATTTATTTTGAAAATACAATATACAAATGCTTCTTATCTGAAGTATTTTTTTTAATAATAATATTGGCTGAAAAATTCTTTAAATCAATAAGCATGTGTTTCAAGAAAACATCTGAAAACATAATAAAACATAGGAATCAATAAAAAATAAAAAAACAAAAAAATCTTTTAAGTAAATATTCCCAAATTATGGATACTAGAAAGGTTACAACCTAGACAATCGAGCAGTGTTTCTTTTAGAGGAATTTAAATAATTTTTATTGGTTTTTGGGTGAGAGCACCTACAAGATTATGGCATCAGCTGCCAAGATTCTGAAGATTAGTTATGTCTAAGTTCAATTGGGAGCAATCTCTTGATATTAAAAGGAATGATAATAATAGAGTATACAGGGAGAGAAATCAGCAGAAGTATACAATCTCTGAGCCAAGAGAATGAGAAAATACAATTGAATGAATAATTAATAAAATTTAAAAAATGCTACAATCAAAAAGCAAAAATTATAAAGTCAAAATGATAATGATGATACTTTTTTTTACAAGAATAATAAAAGCAAATTAAGCAAATCATGTACTTGGAAAGCTCTCCACTCCCATTTTGTTGGTGGGAGCTTATCTCCCTCTAATTTGGTCCTACATTGACAAACTTTATATTTTTAATTTTTAATTGTATCAAAAATGGAGTTAAATCATAATGAATTTTTCACATTAGGTATTATTAAATCTTAAATACTTAAACTCCCATCACACAACTACCACCACCACATCAGGTCCTACTCCCAGTATATCAACGAGTATAAACAATGCAGCAACCTTTTGCTCAGATGAGAAACTGACAGTCACCAAACGTCATTGACTGTGTCTAAGCTTATTAACTACTCATTCTAAAGGTGTCAATACCCATTTTTGACCCAGCTCGCATTTTAAAAAATGCTTTAAAACTAGCTTTATATACTTCATGTTTGAAAAACAAAAAAAAATTGTTCAACTCACTTGCTACTTTTATTTTTATTAGACATCCAAATTTAAAATTGACTCAAACCTATGAGATGACATTTTTTTAATTATTAATAAACAAAAATTTAATATTCAGATATTTACTTATTTGTAATATTTATTTACAAAATTTCATGGCTATCACTAACTGTTTAAGATGAGATCGTAGCTAGATCAAAGAAAACTTAAACTTTCTTAAGTTAGTGGGAATTAAATTTGCATAAATGTGTGTCTAGACTGCTCTATTAAAAATGGCTGATTGCTAATATTTTAATAAATTAAATATTTTTTAATTAACACATTTTTAATTGAAAATGTACAAATGAACATTCATTACAGTTCTATTTATCTAAAACTATTTTTACTTTTACAGAGTACACAGATAAAATATTTTAAAAATGAAATCATTGATTAAATACTTAGTAAACTATTTTTTTATTTAGCAAAACGTGCTACAAAAAATACCAAAAAAATATCAATAATGAATTTTCTTGAAAAAAACCAGTAATTTATATATATATATTTTTTTAAACAACAAACTTACTTGTCCCCTACAAAAATTTCAGAAAGTGTACAATAAAATTGATTTCTTTTTCAATCTATTTTTACAAATCTGGTAAAAAATTGTAATGTGTACACAAATTTTTTAATTTTTAATTTATTAGAGGGGTTCGAAGAAAAAAAATTTTTTTTTTTAAATTTAAGTCTAAGAAAAAAAAAAAGAGATTTTCAGATAAAAATCCAGAAGATATTTCTAGAAAATTACTGAGAGAGAGAGAGAGAGAGAGAGAGAGAGAGAGAGAGAGAGAGAGAATTTTAACATTTTTTTGGGTCATTCCTCAATTAGAGACCCGACAAATTTAAAAATGTCCAGTTTAAACAAATAATTTTTACACAAGATTTTTTTCTTAATCATTACTCTTTACTTTACACTAAAGACCTACTTTTCATTGATTTTTTTTTTAGCTCAAGTTTAAATTATTGGTGTCCCAAAATAGCAATTTCTGTTGCAACACCTACTCATTCACTATCACTGATATTGAACACTTAAACTACTTTGTTAAAACATTACTCTCATAAATGATATGATATATAAATTAAAAGGACTAAAAACTAAACTTAACCAAAATAAAGTTGAATCTTTTTTCTCTTTCAAAAAAACACAATCTGAAAAGGAAATCCACCACACAATAAAAACAACCCGTTGAGCCACTTGATTGTTATGAATACAGAATCAAAGTAATTGTTCCACTCTACCCCAACCCCGAATGAGATTTGAGTGCAGTTAGTTGGAAGGAGTATGGGTCATGAATCAGAAGTTTTTATGCTTCAGTCACACAAAAGAGCAGCTGATACGGAAGATTTTGCTAACAAAAGGTATATAAGATGCAAAGGTTTAGAATTTAGTGTTTGATGGGGATGTTCAAGAAAATCGCTATTTTTCGACCTCACAATGATTTAACACTGTGCAAAATCAAAGAAAATTAATAAAAAGTATAAATATTTTATTGCATAAGAAAGAGGAATGACCAAAAAAATGTCAAATAGAAATCATTAAAAATAAAAAATTTCTAATAAAAAATTTTTAAAGAGAAAATTCTTACAAAATTGAAACCTGATGCCACACTCTTTTGTTTATGTAGTAAAAAAAAAAGAAAGGGCCATCTTTTTTAAACTTTTTCTAAAATCTATTAAAAATCAGATTAAAATAATTTTTTAGTGATTTTCAGGGAATATTTTTGTTGAATTTTCTATGAAAAAGTTTTTTTTCTGGAATTTCTCTCTTAAATTAAAATTATTTAAAAAGATGAAATTTTGAATGACCAAACTATAAATTATACAAGATTTGAAGAAAATATAATAAAAAAGGTCTTACGGTTCGATTTTTTATTCTTCATCAGCTGAAATATGGGGGGGGGTAGAAAAAAAATTATGATTTGTATGTCCACCCATACATTAAGGGATGCTTCTATTTCGCTTGAATGCAAACAAAATCTTCAAAAAGTAAAAAATACTTTGGATTAAATGGAATTTATAAATATTCATCACTTAAAGGTAAATATTTAGATATTAAATTTTTTGTTATTAATGATCAAAGTAACGATTAAAAAAATTGTCTTTTTTTTTATTTATTCCTTTTTAAATAGAATTTTATAGTTTGAAATCAAAGAAAAATAAGATGCAATTAATTAATTCTTATTTTTTGATTTTTCAATAATTTATGTATTAGATGTCATTTTTCTGATATGTATAATGATGAATTCCTAAAACTTTTTATAAAAAAATTAAATTTAGTTTTTACGCTTTAATTTAAAAACGAGTAATTTTCATTTTGATTTATTTTTTCCTAATAATTAAAAACTGGGATGGGGTCAATTCATGAGCATGCCCAGTCTTTGATCTTTGTATGGTTAAGTATCTTTAGATCCTGTGGAAGTGTCAATTCAAGAAGTGAGTGCCATCAACACTGAACTGAGACCTTACACCCAGAAGTGATTTCATGAAAAGAAAAAAAAATTATTATAAACTATTATTTATTCCATGACATGTAAAAGCAACATTCATTTTCTACTTTTGGTCTTCAAGTATTTTTGGCAACAATTACAAGAATTGATTAGGATAATAGAAAAAAAGATGACTAAGTATTGGAGTTGATCCAGTAATAAAAAACATCAAATCAACTTTTCCAGACATTTAATGGTGAAAAGATTATTGTAAACAAAATGTTAGAAGAGCAGTAGGAATGGGATTTAACATATATTAAAAGAAATCACCCTCATATCTTTTCCAAGAGTATTAGTCTTGAAGTGACTGTAACAGACAAATTATGATTATCAGGATCTCAAGCTTTAAGTTTTTAATGATACAGCAATGACTTACTATGAAAGAGTTCTCAAGATGGGGTTTACCTACAGTCAGGGTGAATTCCTAAAATAAAACTTCAAAATTAATTATATTTATTTTAGGTTTTTTTTTTAATGGATGGCAGTGATTGCTGAGGAGGCGGTTTCAAGACTTAAAATTCCTAACCGAGGTCGCGATTAACCACCTGACGAAGGCCAGAGGGATAATTGGCTGAAACGTAGTGTAATAACACCTAATCCAAGATGAGGACAACAGTCCACTAATAAAAGATAGCTGGATTCAAAAATTAATCTTGTTGAAGGTACTTCATGCATTTTCACTACAACAGCACATAAAAATGATCACCTGTTCTAGAAATAAGGAAAACTTATTTTTCCTCTCGAAGATAGCCTTTTTCTTTCAATAAATAATCATTTGATTGCTATAATATTTCTGTGACTGATCATCAAGTAATGAAATCAATGGTTTACTGGTCATCACTAATTGGCTTAGTTGAGAGTGACCACTGTACAGAGCTTTAGACATTCATCTTTAATTTGGAGAAAAATAGAATCCTCAGCTATTTCTACAATTGGAATTTCAATATCAATAATTGCAGAATATTCTATAAATCCAAACTTTTCAATTGTTTTTTGTTTTTTTGTTTTTTTTAAATTGTTAAAAAGTTTAACTTCTGATAAAAATTGAGATATGGTTATGTGTTTAATTGTTCATAGGCATATCAACATTTCTAGGTCATTCAATGCAGAGAACAATCATTTTTGATAAACGTTCTTTTGTCATACATTGTTTTTTTGGGATAACACATAATGGATTATTTAATCCATAGCTGCAGGGAATGTCAGCATTCATACCGTTCCCAAGGGTATTTGTCCACATGTGAACATAAACAGAACTGGGATTCAAACTCGTATAGCAGGATTCCATAGTCTGACAGTCTATCCACTATCTCAAGTGAACTTCCTTACATGTTATGGGTACCATTCAATTATAATAATAAAATCATGGAGGATTCTGAGACTCCTGAAGACATTAAAGTACAACCATGGTAGCAACCAACGAAGAATGTCCAAAACAATAATCCATAGAAGTTTTCTTTGAATGCTTTTCCCAGAGAAATGAATGTTTTATGGCAGGGGCCAATTGCCCAAACTAGATAATATTGCTTGGAAACTAATTCAATTACATAACTCCACAAGGATGTATAGGGCATCATTACAAATGAACACAAGAAAGCATAATGAATTAGGATGCCTACTACTATGATTAATAGACTAATCATAACTAGCAGAACCTGTGGAAATTCCAATTATAATTTTTTTTCTTTTTTTTAAAGAATGTATTACATTTTTTAAACTTAGACTTAACTTTAAAATATAAAATAAAATAGACGAAGAAACCATTTGGAACCTTAAACTTTAAAACAGCCACGTTTTTTAAAAACTTTCTACCAGAAATGTTTTAATTATCTCCATAATAGAGAGCCATGAAACGGAGATAATTTGTTCCTTTCTAATTACTGTTTATGATGATTGTTATTTGTAACCCATTGGACATTAAGTTGAAACCATTATTGGATTACATCAAGTTCCATTGGTGTTTTTATAAGCAAACTAATATAACTTTCAACATATGATTGTAGGAGGCATAGAGTATCAGTAAGCAGCATTTACTTTTTATATCATGTCTCTTTAAAAAAAATGACAATTAGAACTAATTCTAGGTTTGTTTGTTTGTTTTACAGCATATCAACCTCGATGGGTCATTCAATATGAGTATTTCTAGGAATTATTTCCAAAATTCTCAATTTCAATTGAATTCAATTTTGATTTTTAAGAATTCCCTCCTTTTCAAAATCAGCTCATGATTTTTCAAATAATTTAAAACCAAAAAAAAATGTAAAATTATTAGAGTTAATCTGAAAGTCTATTAAATATATTAAAAGTAGGTTATTGGTTCATATCAACAAGCACAGATGGTTACAGGTGTTGAATTATAAAAATGCTATTGAAGATCAACATTTAATCAATAACTTTTAATCCCCAGAAACAAGAAAGAAACCTACATGCATTTATTGTGAAACATTAGGATTTTTTAAAAAGTTTTATTAGACTTAATGAGTGGAGGATGAATGTCTAGGATTATATATCATTTGAAGATCCTTTAGCTATAGAATGTGGATTATCATTCAAAAGTGCTAGCTGAGGAATCATTAAAAAATTGCATTTTTGAAAACTCAAATAGCTCATATAACACAAAAAAACTAGTTGAATATATCAATGTAAATAAAATTTTGTCTTCCTTACAGAACAATATGGGATCCAAGAAATCAATTTTTCTTGTAATTCTTGGTTTAATCAATGATAGGCAAGTGTAGAAAAGATGATTTCTTTTTAGAATTAAAAAGCATCACTGCTAACAGAAAACTAATGTTTATGTCATTAACATTTAATGCAATTTTAAATAGCTAAAATACCTGTAAAAGTACTATTTAAGCCATAGCTAGTTATAGATCAAGTATGGTAGTCACGTTGGAGACACCAGTTTCCATTAGATCACTGAAGTGAAGCAACGTTGAGCTTGGTTAGTACTTAGATGGGTGACCATTTAGGAATAACCAGGTATCATATTTTGTGCTGGGATGTGGAAATACTCAGGTTAGTGTCTGGGGGGTGCAGTTAAACCACTAGGAAGGAACGCCTGTCGAGCAGGTAACAAGGCAGGTCTTAGTGAATCAAGAACTCAGCAGTCCAATGCAACTTGCATCATGGACACTTTCTCTTGAGCTGCAGTGGAAGCAATTTAGACCAAGTGAATTTGTGTGACAGTTGCGTAGCCATGATCACCCAAAAGAACATCCACAGCAACTGAAACTCTGTCGCCTTCTCCCTCTCTTCATATCAACAAAGATATGGAACAAGTCGACATGTACTCAAATACTTGAACACGAGTGGAAGCCAGCTTTTGCTACAGATGAGAATTATTAGTCTGAATCTAATCATAATGCTTTAAGTAAGATTGAACTCAATATCTAAGTTTATGCATGATACTAAGTTTTCAGATTGCAGTGTTAACTTGAAAAACTATAATCATTGAAAACAATTTAGAAATATGGTTAAACAATTAAAGTTAGTAACAGGTTGTAGTTCTTCTGAAGCATCATGAGATATTGATGAGACAATGATATATTATAATATCTAATAATATTTCATTATTTGAAAGGCGGTTATGATGCGTTGATGTCAAATTTAACAATATTTCGAGGTAAACCTCTTCTTCAGGTCAGGTATCTCTTTACTGCTGTGTTGATGCGACCAATTCTGTCCGTCTTGTGGTTTCCTTATATTTTTTTTTATATATTATTCCTTCTTCTTCCCTTCTTTCAATGTTTTTCAAACATCTTCTTGGGTCAGGCGAGGAAGGAATAATATTTAAAAAAATATAAGGAAACCACAAGACGGACAGAATTGGTCGCATCAACACAGCAGTAAAGAGATACCTGACCTGAAAAAGAGGTTTACCTCGAAATATTGTCAAATTTGACATCAACGCATCATAACCGCCTTTCAAATAATAAAATATTATTA
>JAYKTE010401577.1:0-10628 GCA_036873565.1 Xipholeptos notoides
TTGTATGTGCCCTGAGGATTCCAAAAAGCATGTTAGTTTGTTTCGGGTGAAATGTGGTCCTAAAGTAAAATAATACCGGAATAATAGTTGGAGTGATAGGAACCTGCAGAAGGAATATCACTTGTTGGTAATTAAAATGTTATTGACAATAGTAGCACCAGAGTTAAAAGGGAAGCATATGGTTGTCTATATCTGAGAGAGAGAGAAAAAAAGATAGATAGATAGACGGAGAGAGAGAGAGAGAGAGTGAGTGTGTGTGTGTGTGTGTGTGGTATATCTCGAGCTGGCACCTGCTGCTTATGCAGGCAGCACGTCTTCTGTGTGTGTGCTCTCCGCTAGTTATTGTTAAGATAAAATTGATTAAATTAAGAAAATCATAATAACAGTAACAAAAAAAAAAAGGAAAAACAAAAAAAAAAAGAACATCCTGCAAAAAAAAAAAAAAAAACCCCAAAAACAAACAAACTAGTAACCATAAGGCTGCAAGGCAAGGAAGGAACCAGAACTGAATACTCGGGATTTATTTTCAGTTTTGTTTTATTTAAAAAAAGAAAGGGCAAAAAGTAGTGCACATACACTGCACTCTGCACAGGTGCAGAGGGGTAACACTAAAATAAATTTAGACCAAATATTTAACATACAAAACAACAACAACAACAAAATAAATGAATAAATTCCCACGATAATATTTAAATTAATGGGTGGGGGAGCCAGCCATCAATTTTGTTGTAGCTTAGAAAAATGGTCAATTTTGTTGCAGTTAAAAAAACAACTTTTTAAAAGGATTTTTCATTAGCTGGGTAACTTCGAAAAGGAGAGGGAGCTCCGAGAGTGCCATCTACTTACACATTCATTTTACAGTCTCCCTGCTAATACTCAAACATTAAACACTGGTGGTGGCACTGGTGGCTGTGGCATTCATTCGGCGTCGGTCGCACTCACTCACTCACTCACTACTCACTAGCATTGCTGCTTCAAAATTTAAAAAAAATCATATTCCAAAATTTCTTCATTTTATAGGTGGACAGAGAGACTGTGGGAAAAAGAAAAAGGCACTATTCGTTTTACAAAGATAAACTTGCATACTGGCATGTTTACCTTTTTCTTTGGCAGAGAGCAGCCTCAGCAGCAGCGTCAGCGAGCAGTAGAACTATTATCATCTTTTCCTCACACCCATAACTGCCCAAAAATACGCAGGGCAGAGTCCGGCAGAGAACTAGCAGCAGCAACATTATCATCTAACAACAGTCAACAAACCCTCTTCTTTAAACCATTTAATCTATTATTTGATTAAATTATTTAAATAAGTATACTTACTTATTGTTGTTGCTAACTAAAACCAAACACGGAAAGAATAATACCTTAAAAGAATACCCGAAACAAATCACCCACGGCAAACCTAACTGGTGAGTGTGGTGACTGGTGAGTGAGTGGTTGGTGCTGGTGCTCTCTGGTGTGAGTTAGTACTCTCTCATCTGCTCTGACGTCCACGGACGGTTCGCTGACTGCCATAGTGCCATACATTTAGCATTAAAGCTACATTCAGGGATTTTTTAGGCGATAACCAATTTAATTCTTAAATCTCTTAACACTTCTAAATTAATACGAAGTCATGGCAAGTCTTCGACGAGGTATGTTCCGATATCGGCGCTCACGAACTGTCCAGGGATGTGCCTTAGGCTTCGGCTTCATGTTGATATTTGCTTGGAAGTTTTACTACGGTCCTCACGCGTTTGAATCTGACGCGATCCATTCTACCCAAAGCCAAGGAATTTCTCTACGGAATTCGTTAAGTAAGGATGATGTTATGGGGTTGTCAGACCAGTTTCTACTTTGGGAAAGTAAAGGTAAGATTTTTTTTGTTTGTTTTGTTTTATTTTATTTCTATATCTTCATTCGCTCTTACTTGTCATTTGTAACTTAAACTAAATGAAATTATTCGTACGTCGTCTGCATTGTGGGCGACGGTGCCAGCAGCCACTGACTGCAATTTGGGCACAGTTACACTTTCTGCCAAGCCCACACACCACCAACCACCACCATACATACACATTCACACACTGTGCGGCGCAACAACCAACTAACAACAACGGAACAGACAATTAATTACATTTTGTTGTTCCACTATTTTCCGAATAGTTAGTGTGTGTGAGTAGTGTACATGGAGTGAGTGCACCCACCAGTCACCACTGGCACAAGTAGCCAGCCAGTGCCAGCACCACCCACACCACAATCAGTGAGTGACACCACCACAACCAGCACTCACTCCACTAACTGCACACACAAACACAAGTCTGACTCAAAGATCTTTATAACTTTAACTTTACCCTTAACAAATCAACAAGTATTATTCGGACTATTACATCCTTATTATTTTCTGTCTCAATACGTTTTGACCGAATGGGGATGATGACAATAGCCCGAATGATACTTGTAGAATTTATCGTACCTTACTTCATCAACGATTCCAAAAAAATAACTAAAAAAAAAAAATCATTTGAGCAAGTTAAATTGATTTTTATTTTCTGTGACGACACTTACTTTCACGCTTACAATTTGACCGAAATTTTTCATTTACTAAGATCCCCACAGGCTTCCCCCAGAAATTTACTTCTTCCTCACTCGATCAGTCCATCCAGTCAACCAGTTCTTTCATTGCCATTTTACGAAGACTAGTTGAATATTACTCTTCCAAGAATAATAATTAAATTAACCATTTAAAAGTATTAATGATAAATTATAATAATGTTAAATTATTATCCAAGCTGTGAGGAGGAGGGAGTTTGATAATACGCCATGTCAACAACACATTTTGGGCTCTCTCTCAATTTAGTTTCGGAATCATAAACATGACAAGACTATACGATGACGACAATGTCTCTTTTCGTCTTCCCCTTTTCTGTAACATTTCCAATATATTTACGTTCCGTGTTTAATGGAATAGTTTAAAGAACCGTTTTGTTTGGTCGACTGACTGTGTCACACAATTTTTTTTCTTTTTCAATTTTTTCTGCAGAATATTGATTTGGACACTAATAATACTCTACTAGATTATAAAAATAAAATAAAATAAATGAAATTTTACAAAATGGGGGCGGGGGTTATTATTTAAAGATTTTTAGGGGGCACTAAATCGATCCCCCGTATTGAAAACCCTTGACGAAAAAACACCAAAATGAATTATTGGCCTTAGATTAACGAAGAAGAGTTTAATGCTCGAAGGTTTGGGTGAGTTAGGGGTTTGTTGGGGTTGTTTTCCAAAATTTGTTGGAAATTAATGTAAAATTATTATTTTCTTATTTAAAACTTGTAAAAAATGTATGAAAATTTGTGAGAAATGAACCAAGAGAACATTTACAACAAAGAAATATTTTTTTCTGTTTTTGAAAAAGAATCGTTCGAGTGTTTTCAATATGGGTAATAATGGGTGATCGATTTACAAGTGAGCACCCGGGCGGGCACCCCCCCATAATAAAACTTTAAATAATGATTTTTTTTTCAAATTAAAAAAAAAATCACCTGGTAGTGTCCAATAATTAAATGAAATGAAAAGACTGTACTAAAATTTATATTGTTTTCTGCGGGTATCGTATTATTTAATTTAAATTTTAAAAAACCGAAAAAGCATATTTAATTTTCGAAATCAATGAAAGAATTGGTAAAGAAAGGTTGTCTAACTCGCCGCAAACACCCCCCACAGCCCCCCCACACCACCAATAAACACTTTGTTTACCAACTCAAACGTTGCTTTTTAGGAGCATTCGGGTCTGTTTTGAACTAATATGACATTTAAAATTATTGGTGACAAACAGTTTTCATGGTATTAAGACTTTAAATATTCACTTTTACCAATAGTTTTTAATGGTGGCCGACATTGTTTGGACTAACTGTAATCTCAAATCCTAACTCCAATCCTAAGCAGACCCAAAACAAAAAAAATCACCATTTGAAACGTGAGTGTTAAGTTGGAAAAGTTGGCGTTGGAGACGTTGGTGATTTATTGCAAAGAGGCTCTATGAATAATGATAATAATGATTTTATTTATGGAGAAAAACTTTTTGGTACATAGAAAAGTTTAACCATATTTAAAAAACAACGATTATTACTTTTTTAAATATGGTTAAACTTTTCTAAATAATGATAATAAAAGTATTTATTTATTTGTGATAGGTGTGCCGCGAAAATTTAAAGCGCTCAATTGTGTGTCACCATGCCAAAAAAGGTTGTGAACAACCAGTGACATGATGGCTTTAATGTTCCATGCCTCCATCTTGCTGTAAAATCACGGTTACAGACTAGACCAACCATTGAGGGTGGAATGTGGGCCATTTGTACAGATAACGGAAGCTATTTCCTATGATAACAATGAAAGGATATCCGGTAACAATGACATAGAAAAGCCAATGTGGAGGTCCGCTTGGAGCAGTGGATAGACAGTCGGACTTCGGAATCGTAATACGCGAGTTTGAAACCCAGTCGTCTCATTTGCATTCCCAATGGGACTAATTTTGGAAAGGTATGAATCCCCATGTTCTCTCCAGCTATGGGTTAGATAGGGCACTTTGTGTTATTAAAAAAAAACTTACGTGTAAACAAAAGAACGTTTATCAAAAAATGATGGTTTTCAACATGTTCTTTACTTAAAAAGGTTGATACGCCGTAAAAACTAACAAACAAACTAACAGAAGAAGGTCAACGAACGCTCATGACATTTGAATGCGAATGAGTCTGCAAGTGATTCCACATACCAACACCCGTTTTGCATAGTTTGCCGCGTACCCTGCAGAATAGGCTTCCCGGTGAGCGGCCCGCCCATGGCTGCCCCCCCCTCTTTTGTCCATCCGTCTGGTGCCTTGCGTGAGTATCAGTGGCGAACTCTACCACAGATGCCACAGGAAGATCTATAGCCCGTAGCGAACCCTTGCAAAGACTGTTTTTTTAAATCAGTAGTTCCAAAAAGCCTTCACCACTATAAACAAAGCTCTGTGTGGCAGTGCAGTAGTCTGACGACATCCATGCACGGTTTGATGACATCCATACGTTGGAATGGACGGGAGCGCAATCTGTGGAGAAAATTTTGCCTATATTTATAGTTAGTGCTCAATATCGGTGATAGAGCTTGTGTAGTAGATAGGCGTAGACAAGGCAGTCCCCAAAGCCCGTTGAGAGAGAGAGAGAGAGAGAGGTTAATAGATATGTTTCAACATAACATATAGTAATAATTTTCAAGTTGTAATAAATATTTCGTTAAGTTTTTCCATTAACACACATCTGCGAAGCCAACGAGCCTTCCAGTCCCTAGGGAACTTGCACTCCAACCCCCACAATTGTGGGGTCTGTTAGGGCCTAAGTCTAGCCCTATGTACTTACTGGTGTGGTGTGATCCAGCGAAGAGGTTATAGGTGGAAGTTACTCGTTGTTAAGGATAGAAAATAGCTTTTATATCGTTACTATTGAAGTTCGTATTAATAAATACTAACCCACACGTTATTACTTACTTATGTGAGATGTTTGTATTAATAAATACTTACACAGTATTAATCACGTGAGATGTTTGTATTAATAAATTTGACATAAAAGATATTTAGACCTGAGGCAAGGTTTTTAACAGATTTTAAGCCGGAAATTTAGCTGCTAAGGGGGCAAAGTTGAAAGATTGGACTTTTGTGGTCTCAACCAAATTACTCTGCCAATTTTGGGCCCAGACGCTTGAAATTTGAGGTATAGGTTATGTGGACCCTGGGGGACACTTTCTAATCGGTTATGATCTGGAAAATAGCTGCTAAGGGGTCAACATTTGGAATTACAAAAAAACAAAACAAATCAAAATGAGCATCAAAGCATTTAGACCACCGGTACTACTTTCCTATATATTAGGCTCTTAACTACCTTGTTGCATGTTACTGGCACCCGGCAAAGCCAAGCAATACTTCTAGTATTTTCATAAAAGATACATACATGTTTGAACCTTTTTATTTATTTATTTATTTTATTTTTATTTTTTTGCCTAACCAATGTTAGAAATAAAGAAAGGCAGAATTTGGTAATTGTCAAACTCAAATTTTATTGCAAAAAAAAAGCAATAATATAAAGTAAAAGTGAGTAAAATTTTGTGATTGATGTCAAGGGTTATATATCAATATATTCCGTAAGGTGACAAAATAGTCATTTTTATCGTTGGTTTAGTATTATTAGAATGAGATAATGTTAATGAGAGCAGGATGAATGTTCAGGGTTATGTGTCATTTGTGGCTTCTGTACTAAGATATGCCCAGAATTGTATGTCATAAAGGGCTTCTATAATTACGTTTGTTTGCAAGCAGTTTCCCCTTAGTGGGCCCTCAGATTTCGTTTCGCAGTTAGATGTGGGTTTGGTTGTTGTTTGTGTTGTGACTTACTTTTATTGTATTGTTCTTTTTTATAATTTGTGTTATATTTTCGTTAGAGCTGTAACTAAGATCTAGTGTATTTCTGTTGAATATTTTGTGAAGTTTACTCGGCACGAACTGACAGACAGTGCCCTGCCCCGCCCCGTCCCGGCTAGTGCCGTAACTTGCGTGTCCCTACCACCCTGCAATAGCGGGGTCTGTGGGTGCCCTAAACACAGCCCTGCGAACTGGGGAAGTGTTTATCCATTAATTTGAAGAATATATTTCTAATGTTAGTGGTATCGTTTCTGTTGTAAAGGGGTTGAACCAAATAATATTTCTGTTTCGTTTTTTTTTTGTTCTGTTTGGGGTGTATTTTAATTTTCTACCGAATCATTGCTATTACATAATCTGCTTTGGCTTCATCAAATACTGCTTCGTTGATTGTTCTTGGCATTAAATGACCATAAAAGGTTGATATGTCGCAAAACTAAACTACAAATACTGGCTCGCTAGAGGAGTTGTCGGATAGTCTAATTGCTGAGAGTTTTTTTGTCGTGGATGGATTAGATGATGTATGGATGCTTGTTGTTTGTTTGTGTTTTACGCCATATCAACCGTTTTAGGTCATTTGATGCCGAGAACAATCATTTTTGGTAAACATTATTTTTGTGCACACTTAGCTTTTTGAATAACACAACATGCACTATTTATCCATAGCTGCAGAGAATGTGGGGATTCATGCCTTTCCCAAGGGTATTAGTCCAAATATGAGCGCATACACACCACCACTACTAGCAGTTTTTATCCGGTGTTGCCCGAGTATCTATAGGCAATGTCTGATTATAAAGTTTTTCTTGCAAAAGCAACATAATTTAGTTCACTTCATGGATAATATTTGGAACTGGTTTTCGTTTTATTGATAGCATCAGTAAATGTTTTAGGAATTTTGAAGGTTAACGGATAATCAACGGCCGTTGGGGGGTGGGTCTTACTACCGCCCCGAGAAGAGCCATTCGAAGAAGCTGGGTTACTAAGCAAAAAGAGAAAAGTCAGAGAATGATTTGTATGGCCATGATGGGGCATTGAACGTCTCGGGGGAAAGTGATGATAGTCCATCCATCCGGTCACTGGGAGAGGCAGGCTGCATTATGACTATGCAGAAACAATATAAATACTGCTTTTATTCTGTCTAAATATGTTATCTCTCCCCCTCTCTCTCTCTCTCTCTCTCTCTCTCTCTCTCTCTCTCTCTCTCTCTCTGTCTCTGTCTCTCTCCACTTTTCTACATGACTGTCTCCAATACAAACGGAAATGAGATTGCTAAATTCTTTCTAGGAAGGTCCATTTGGGACAGTGGATAACCAAGTCTGACTTCAGGATCGTAATACTCCAGTTCGAATCCTACTCGTTCCATTTGCCTTCATAATTTGACTTATACCCTTGGGAAAGTATGAATCCCCACATTACCTCCAGCTATGGATTAAATAGTGCATATTGTGTTATTAAAAAAAAAACAAAGAAAAAAAACTACATGTGGACAAAAAAGAACGATTATCAAATAACGATTGTTCTCGGCATTAAATGGCCTAAAAGGTTCATATGCCGTAAAACAACACAAACAAACAAATTCTTTCTCAAAAGTTTTTTATTGTCATTTTTGAGTAAGAACTTACTCCTCAAAATAATAAGTAAAAAATAAAAAAATTAAGTAACTTCTCCTACCGAAAGAATAGGAGCAAAGGCGACGAATTTAACACTCGAATCAATATCTTAATTGTGACATAATCATAAACCAAAACAATGAGTTTTTTTCTTTTATAACCTGTATTTGTGTGTGTGTGAGAGAGGGAAAGAGAGACTGAGAGAGCACAAAAGTATAAAGAAGACAAAAACAGCTGGTGATTTTGAAAATATAGATTTCTAAAGTGTTATTGCCTATAACCATAAAATATAAGAAATAAATAGTCAGCTAAACTATCTTGTGTCAAGTATCCAGTCTGACAAAAATAACACAAATTATTATTTCATGTATTTTTATGTATTTTATGAAAAAAAAAATGCTTCAGAATATATTCAGACTTCAGAATATATTCAGACAAGTTTCATTAAAAAGAATTTTAATTTTCCTTTTCAATATTTTTAATTCGATTTTTTCTTGTTCTCTAACAAGAGACTTAGTGGCTTGATCAAGTGTCTTAATATAATTTCCAAGCTTGGAAGGAAAATTAAAATTCTTTTTAATGAAACTTGTCTGAAGTTAGGCATTGTAAAGTATAAATAGGATTCATTTATTTTTTTTCTTTCTTTCCTTCTTTCCTTCTTACTTTCATTTATTCTATTTTTTTATTTACGCATTTTTTTTCCGTTCATCCTTTCTTTCGTTCTCTGTTTTCTTTCATTAACTCTTTCAATTTCTTTTCTTTCTTTCTTGCGCCCTTTTTCTATCACTTTCTTTCTTTCTTCTTTATTTCTTTGTTTATCCTTTACCTTTCAATCTTTACTTCTTTTTTTTCATTTAATCAGTCTTTCTTTCTTTTGTTATTTTTATCTTTTATTTATTCATTTATTTTTTCTTTCTTTCTTTCTTTCTTCTCCCTCTCTTTCATTCTTTCCATTTCCTTTCTTTTTCTCTTTCTTTCTTTTCTCTTTCTTTCTTTCTTCTCATTCTCTTCCATTCTTTCCATTTCCTTTCTTTTTTCTCTCTCATTCTTTTCTCTTTCTTTCTTTGTTCTCCTTCTCTTCCATTTCTCTTTCCTTTCTCTTTCTTTCTTTCTTCTCCTTCTCTTCCATTTCTCTTTCCTTTCTCTTTCTTTCTTTCTTTGTTCTCCTTCTCTTCCATTTCTCTTTCTCATTCCTTTCTCTTTCTTTCTTTCTTCTCCATCTCTTCCCTTCTTTCTATTTCCTTTCTTTTTCTCTCTCTCATCATTTCCTCTTTCTTTCCTTCTTTCGTATCCCTCCCTTCCTTTCTTTCCATTTCCTTTCTTTTTCTCTCTCTCATCCTTTTCTTTTTCTTTCTTTCTTTCTTTCTTTCCCTTATCTTCCATTCTTTCCATTTCCTTTCTTTTTCTCTCTCTCATTCTTTTCTTTTTCTTTCTTTCTTTCCCTTATCTTCCATTCTTTCCATTTCCTTTCTTTTTCTCTCTCTCATTCTTTTCTCTTTCTTTCTTTTTTCTCCTCCTCTTCCATTCTTTCTATTCCCCTGTCTCTATTTCTTCCTTTCTCTCTCTCCCAGTCTCTCTCTTCCTCGATTTTCCCTCTCCTTACATAAACACAACTTCAAAAGCCTATCAAGCAATAAAGATTCCTAGACATACACCCCCGCTCCTCCCACCTGTTCCCTACTCCCTTTCCCTCTCCCTCCATCCCTTCATCCCTTCTTCCCTTATCCCTCTCCCTTCCTTCCTACCACCTCTTCCCCTCTCCCTTTCCCTCCTCCTCTCCCTCTCCTGTACCTCTCCTTTCCTCCTTCCCTTCCTCCCACCTCTTCCCCTTTCCCTCTCCCTTCCTTCCTCCCTTTCCCTGTCCCTTCCTCCGTTCCCCTCTCCCTCCCCTTCCTCCCTCCCCTCCCTTTCCATTCCTTCCTCTCTTCCCCTCCCCCTCCCTCGCTTTCATTCCCCTCCCTGCCCCTCTCCCTTTCCCTCCATCTTCTCCCCTTCTCCCTCCCTTTCTCTCTTCCCCGCCCCCGCTTTCCTTCCCCTCCCTGCCCCTCTCCCTTTCCCTCCATCTTCTCCCCTTCTCCCTCCCTCCCTTCCAATCCCCCTCTCCCTATCCTGTCCCCTAAGCCCTACAAGTGACACAAGGTAATAATAATGAAGTCCGGGTCACGGCCGTCCCTTTCCATCTGAAAGAAAGAAAGAAATGGACCCTAACAAGTTCTAAAGAAGGGATTAATATAATCCAGGTGTCAATGCGAGAAACGACCTTTTCTCTTCTTTGATTATCTTTAATTCATTTATAATGATCACACCAAAAGGAAAGTCAACAACTAGCTGTTCAAGGCGAAGTCGATTTGACCAAGTGGATAGGCAATCGGACTTTGGAATCGTGTTTGTTATAACCAGGGCTGTGACAATATGCTTTTATTAAAGAATATTCCTTAGACCAAAAGGAAAGTCTACAACTAACTGTTCAAGATGAAGGCGATTTGACCAAGTGGATAGGCAATCGGACTTTGGAATCATGTTTGTTATAACCAGGGCTGTGACAATATGCTTTTATTAAAGAATATTCCTTAGACCAAAAGGAAAGTCTACAACT
>JAYKTE010401688.1:0-19686 GCA_036873565.1 Xipholeptos notoides
ATTCAACTTTTTTGTAAAAGTTTGATTTTTGGTACCAGGTTGAAGCTTAGGCTCTAAGTAACAATTTTAGTACGATTGGGTAACGATCACATGCGTCTTCATACATTTCCGCCATTTTACAAAATGGCCGCAAACCGAATCTAATTAACGTCGATATCTCGGAAACTATTCAACCTAGAAACGTAAATTTGGTGTATATGCCTAGGTTTTCATAATCAGGGAATCCAATAAAACTATTTTTGACTAAATTAGAGCATTTTTGGTCTTGAAAAGGTAAATTACACAACACACCTTATAGCAAGCACAGTCAGATTCTTTCCTATCCATGGGTCAACTATGTTGAACATGAATTCTCTTCCTGGAAACCATAGATGTAAGCATTTTCTTGCAGTGATTTTGGCTTTACAACTGCATTTCCAGACAATAAGCAAGAAACTGGTAGAACTGCTACATCAATATTGTCTGAGCGCGTTCTTAAAGCGAAAGAAAATAGAAATATTACCCATTATGCACATGCAAGGAAATAAATTTAAAAGACTTTTCAAAGTTTTGAATATTTTAAGATACTAAAACTTCATATTGAATATCAATCAGATCTTTTAAACATTTTGTCAATTTATACATAAATAGATAATATTTATATTATATATATATGATATTTACTTGGTCGAGCACCAACCCAAGTTCGGCACTATGCCATTTTTATGTGCTCATCCCTGGCCTTTTGTAATCAGTGTTACCCTTCACCTAGAGGAATTACTCTCCCAAGTTAACGAGCCTCATCTGCCCGAGACAGCTGATAGTAAATGCACTGGTTTTCACTGGGATTTGAACTCGTGTACTACGTATCCAAAGACCAAGCTTTTCCCACTGATCCAACCTCGCTGCTTAAGATATTGAAGTCTTACAAAACGTAATGGAGATATTTCTAGTCGTAAGAAAATATTGACACAAAACAATTGAGTTTGAGTTTGAGTGTGTTTGTGTTTTACGGCATATCAACCGTTTTAGGTCATTTAATGTCTAGAACAATCATTTTTGATAAACGTTTTTTTTTTTTGTTCACACTACATTTCCCAAGGGGTATTAGACTGAATATGAACGCAAACGGAAGGAATGCGATACGAACTCGCGTACTCGGATTCCAGAGTCTGACTGCCTACCCATTGGCCCACTTCGACATCCCCACCGTTCCCAATGGTATTAGACTGAATATGAACGCAAACGGAAGGACTGCGATTCGAATTCGCGTACTACGATTCCGAAGTCGGACTGCCCTACCCATTGGCCCAAATCGACATCCATACCTACCTTTCCCAAGGGTATTAGACTGAATATAAACGCTAACGGAACGACTGCGAATCCAAGAATTTCTTTCTCTTCTTCTTTCTCTTTTTCTTCTTCATTTTCTTGTTCTTGTTTTTCTTTTTCTTCTTCCCCTTTTTCTTTCTGTTCTTCTTTCTCTTTTTCTGCTTCTTCTTCCCCTTCTTCTTCATCAACATCTCCAACCCTTCCCCCCCCCTCCGCCCATCATCAATTGAGAGAGCAACCATAATAATGCCAAATATTTCTTATGAAGAAAAAACGAATTGTGTCGAGTTATTTTCAGTTGCAATAAATTTCCTATCTGTGAATTGGCGACAAGAAAAATAAAGAGGCCCTGCCCGCCGATCGCAAACCCAACAACCGTTATTTCGGCTTGGTTTTAAATAATAGATATTAGCGACTTTCTCGAACTGCCCACTCGGCTATTGTTAGCCGTCGTCATATCATAAAAACAATTTAGACATGACCAGTTATTTTTGAGTCAAGCTTTTTCATTGTGTTTTTTGTCTTCTTCTTCTTTTTCTTTTTCTTTTCCTTTTTCTTTTTCTTTTTCTTTTGCTTCTTCTTCTTTTATTCTTCTTTTTCTTTCTCTTTTTCTTTCTCTTTTGCTTTTTATTCCTTTTCTTTTTCTTTTTCTTCTTCCCCTTCTTCTTTTTCTTTTTCTTCTTTTTCTTTTTCTTCTTTCTCTTTCTCTTCTTCCTTTTTTCTTCCTCTTATTCTTCATCTTCTTGTTCTTGTTTTTCTTCTTTCTCTTTTTCTTTTTCTTCTTCCCCTTCTTCTTCTTTCTTTTTTTCTTCTCTTCCCCTTATTCTTCATCTTCTTGTTCTTGTTTTTCTTCTTCTTTTTCTTTTTCTTCTTCTTTCTCTCTTTCTTCTTCTTTTTCTTCTTCTTCATCTTCTTGTTCTTGTTTTTCTTCTTTTTATTTTTCTTCTTCTTCTTTCTCTTTTTCTTTTTCTTCTTTTTCTTTCTCTTCTTCTTCATCTTCTTGTTCTTGTTTTCCTTCTTTTTCTTTTTCTTCTTCTTCTTCTTCTTCTTCTTCTTTCGCTTTTTCTTTTCTTTTCTTCTTTCACTTCATCATCTTGTTCTTGTTTTTCTTCTTCTTTTCTTCTTTTTCTTTTCTTCTTCTTTTTCTTTTTCTTTTTTTCTTCTTCTTCATTTCTTCTTTTTATTCTTCTTCTTTTTCTTTTTCTCCTCCTTCCCCTTCTTCTTCATCTTCTTGTTCTTGTTTTTCTTCTTCTAAAAATTATTCTACCTCCTCTTCTTTTTCTTCATGTGATTTTTCTTCTTCTTCTACCTCTCCTTCCTCTACTTATTATCATTATTATTATTATCATTCTTCTACTTCTACTTCTTCTTCTTATTATTATTATTATTGTTCCTCTTCTTTTTCTCCTTTTTATTCTTCTTCTTCTTCTTCTCCTTCTTCTTCTTCATCCTCTTCTTCTACTTCTTTTTCTACTACTTCTTCTTCTTCTACTTCTTCTACTTCATCTACTCTTTCTCCTTCTTCTTCTTTTTCTACTACTTCTTCTTTTTCTTCTCCTTCTTCTTCTTCTTCTTCTTCTTCTACCCCTTTTCCTTCTCCTCCTCCTTCATCTTCTTCTTCCCCTTCTTCATCTTCTTCCTCTTCTACTTCTTCTCCTTCTTTTTCTCCTTCTCCTTCTTCATCTTCTTCTTCTTCATCATCTTCTACTTCTTCTTCCACTCCTTCATCTTCTCCTTCTTCATCTTCTTCGTCCTCTTCTTCTACTTCTTCTCTTTCTTCTTCATCTTCTTCTTCTACTTCTCCTTCATCTCTTTCTTCTTCATCTTCTTCTTCTACTTCTTCTCTTTCTTCTTCATCTTCTTCTACTTCTCCTTCTTCTACTTCTCCTCCTTCTCCTTCTTCTTCTCCTTCTCCCTCTTCTCCTCCTTCTACTTCTCCTCCTTCATCTTCTCCTTCTCCTTCTTCCTCTCCTTCTACATCTTCCCCTTCTCCTTCCCTTTCTACTCCTCCTTCTTCTCCTTCTCCCTCTCCTCCTCCTTCTCCTCCTCCTTCTCCCTCTTCTTCTCCTTCTCCTCCTTCTTCTCCTTCTTCATCTCCTCCTCCTTCTCCTCCTCCTTCTCCCTCTTCTTCTCCTTCTCCTCCTTCTTCTTTACTGTGTCACACCATCCCGATACAATAAGTATTCCCCGTGTAGATATGACCGTCCATTATAACAACAGACAAGTGTCGACAGAAAACAACTCACAAGTAATGAATATCTTACAAATAAGAATCTTTCGTATTATATTCTAGACTATTTGGACGTTGGAAAAATCGATGCCAAACCTTCTAGACGAGTTGGGTTCCAAAAGTAATGCCTCCTATTTTTTTGTATACATGAGTCGTTCCAAAAGTAATGCCTCTTATTACATTTCAAACACCTTTATATATATTTCGGTCAATCTAGCCTTGATAACAGTTTGTATAATTGTTGTGGTCGAGATATTGTAGGACTTAGAAAGATAACAAACACAAAGATTAGGAATTATAATGTATTGAATTATGTACAAAGGTTGGTTGATCCTGTGCAACCGACAGACCGACTGAGTGACGACTCAGTGACGACTCAGTGACGACTGCTGCTACCAGGTAATGCTGGTTCTTTTATAGCTATTCCGGGTTGCGTACCCGCGTACCGGAAGAGTTCATTGTGATGGGTGTTCCCCACAACACAAAGCAAACTTCTTTTCGTGAAACAGTTGTAAAATAGACCATAAATAACACATTAATGTCCCTATTTCATAATCTGCAAAAACAAAACGTTAGCCATCTGCTGGAATAAATGTCTTCTTTCTGATTCCCAACTCTTCCTAACTTGATCTAACTTTTTCGTTTAGTTGTGAGGCACATATTTTGCGAAAAGGAAGACATATTAGACAATACAACTCGAAGAAATTTAAAAATAATATTTCAAGTTTTCCTTCTTTCTAAATATACACAACTGAATTGTGATAAAAGGTAGGAAAAAATCATAAAAGAATATTTAATGAAACATAATTTACATCTTCCAAATGATATGAAATATTTTTCTTTTACACACTTCGGTGTTCGATCGACTCAAGATGTCTTTTGAATAATGAGAAAAACTTTAATAACGTTGCCGTATAGTATGATGGATTAGCTTTTTGTGAGACTCCTTTTTCCTAAATCTATTCCACGAAGAACATAAGGTAATCATTTTTACCCTGATACAGGACAGAGCACCTATTACACACGATGGCTCATATAACAAACCAGTGTGGATTTAAAAGTTCCATAGATTGTTCTCTCGTTTGATTTCCTTTTAACACTTCCAGTAATTAGCTAAAATTGATTTATTATCTAACCATCAACAGGGCTTTAATAATTCGAGATATATTTGACGAGACAAACAGCTATTACGGAACTAAAGTGGCAGATCAGATGCGCATTTGATTAGATAAAGCTCAAAATGCACCGAAAACTATTCTTGGTGACTTTGAAAGTTTGATCGAGATGGGTGTTGGTCTTGTTGAAGTAAACCACTAAGCTACAAGAAAACCAAATCTGGTCAAATCTTGGATACTAAGATATGGAGGAGCTTGGAGGTCAAATGTTGAATACTAAGATATGGAGGAGCTTGGAGGTCAAGGTTCGATAATTTTTGTTAAAAAGAGAGAAAATCATTTTAAATCATAATGAAAATATAGAGTGATTTGGTCCAGCAAAATTGTCTACCACGGGCTTTTTTCATTTTCGCCATATCGTACTAATGATAACAGTCAGGCGATACCTCGCTATCGATATATCTATTTCGACAATTTTATAACTTTTTACATTAGTCTTGCTTTCCCTTCTTTTATTCCATTTACAGAATCCAACACACACACATATACACACACGCGTAAATCAAATTCAAAATAACTAGAACCGGAAGTCGATAAATGCCATGAAAGATCAGAAAAAACTGTGTTTAAAAATATTATAAACACGGGGTTCAGCTCATGAAAATTATTCACTAGTAAACCTGACATTGCTTTCCGAAAATTCTGAAAAAGAACCCAATTTTCCAATACATAATTAAAAACTATTTTTATCATACTTGGTCACACACACTTACGCATCTCACAAATAAATACTCACATATTCACATTCACAAATATATAAACATATATATGTGTAGGTGTGTGTGTTTTCATATTTTTAAAGGTACACAGTTAAATATCACCGTTACTAGCTAGAGAGATCTTTGTTTTTCTTATCTTGCACTAGCTGGCTATTACGGAAACCAGCGTTTTTCACATACCGCCTGTAACATGGCCGCGTTGCACCATCAATCGTGAAATTAAGTCAATCCTAACTGTTCTATCATGCAAATTAGTAGCCAGCATGCATTTTTCTTTACGTCATGCCAGTTTCCTATCCAATTTTAAGATATTCCTGGTGAAAATTCAGTCGGCATCCGGACGCTTCCAGCATACATTGTTTCCGAGTCGAGTAGTGCTTATGAAAATTAAATGCAGTAAAATACACTACTAGCTAGGCCCAAAGAGAATGTATAATGACATCCATTTTTATTGGCACATATTCTCTAATTTGAATAAAAAATTATTTTAGAAATATGACTTCGACAAATTTTTTTTTTGGCGATTTTTTAGAATTGTTTTTTCAATCATTAATAAACACAATTGTAATATTAAAATACTTATTTATTCGTTAGTATAATTTGTAAAATGAAATTTAAATAGAGGAGGGTTCTTGGTGCTTTAGAGAAGGGTTCCAGACAATCAAATATTAGTGTTATCCACCGTCTAATGTAAGTTAAAAAACGCCAAAATTGAAAATTTAAATATTACCACATACTTAAATTTCATTGGAATTTCAAAAAAGTACAATTACCTCCCCATTTTTTCTGCACTAACAAATATTTACGAGTCATCATTGAAAAAATAACAAATTGTTTGATTACTTCTTTCTTGTTTTGATCATTTTTGACTAATTTTTCCATTATCGTAAAGTAAAAAAAATTAGCGCATTACTCTTTATATATTCGGTTTTTGATGAAGATTTACAAGAATATATTTTTCATTAAAGGAATTTTTTATAAATCAATTTGAAATAATCGATGGTGTCTGCAAATATTGAATAATTTAAAACAAATCATTTCTTATTTTGTACTATTCTAATTTCATTCACATTTTATGATACAGCAAATGTTTAAAACATGGGGTTGAGAAAGATTATCGGACTTTGGCGGATTTGGGGCCTAACTATCACACTGCTGCCAGTTTTCTGTGGAATAAAATCTGCTATGTAAGTTGGAATATGTCATTTTCTTTAATAATGATTGGTCGGAAGGGGGAAGCAGTGAACAAAGTAGTTGCAGTGAAGCTGTTAATTGTAGATAAAACATTGTCCGTATTGTATACTTATTTGTTTATTTTTCTTTTGTGGCATATCAACATTTTAGGTCATTTAATGCCGAGAACAATCATTTTTGATAAACGTTCTTTTGTCCACACATAGTTTTTATATATCACAATACGCACTATTTAATTCATAGCTATAGGGAATGTGGGGATTCATACATTTCCAATGAGCAATAGTCAAGAGTGAACGTAAACGGTTTTGCAAACTTAAAAACGAATGAAGTGAAATAAAACATCTGGTTTCGATTTCCTACTTCGACATTTATAAAATCGAATTAAATTTGAATCAATTTTAATTGAACATTTTTAATCACTCGTTCTTGATTTTTCTTTTAGATTCCTTCCTGTTATATGTACACTTATATCTATAACCCATGTAAATGTGACCTTGTTATATGTCTGAGGATTGGTCTCTAACAAACTATTTTCCCCATTTTCATTCTAAAGACTTGAAGTTTGATAAATGGGGTATTCGGACCTGTGGAACACCTTCTATTTAATTAGTCTGAAATGTAACTGCTAAGGGGTTAAAACTTGAAAAAAATTATCATTGAGGGAACATGGCACCCGCTGTGTGGGAGCTAAGTTAGTCATTTGGGTGTCAATCTAGCCGTAGTTTATTAGAATAATGTTTAGATTCCCAAACATTACGGCAATTAAAGGAAAGTATTTTGGAATTACAAAAATCACAGATCAAAATGTGCACAAAAGAAGCATGAAAGCAACCCTCGAGAAAAGCTGGGAAATGCTTCTAGTATATATATGTTTATATCTGTTTGTATGCTTGTGTGTGGATGGGTAAATATCTATCTATCTATATCTATTTAAATGTCTTTTTCTCTGTCTTTCTATCTCTCTCTCTCTATCTCTCTATATATATATATTTATATATATGCGCGCGTGTGTGTGTGTGTGTGTGTTTATTTTTATGTAAATATTTGTAGGAGTCCGTATATGTGTTGCTGAACTTTCCTTTTAATCGAATATGTTAATTACTTTGATGATTTTACTTATAGTACAAAAAGCTGGTTAGATGGTATCTATGCTTTCGCTATTATCGTCATTAAATTATGTAGAATAAGAATGAAAATGCAGGAGATAGAAAATACATTGGAAATCTATTAAGAACTTTCAATGTATATAATTACAAGCGACTTATCGTGTGTAAAGAACGGATGAGAACCAATAGTAATGAATGAGGACAACGCTTAATAGAACGCAGAGTTGGTTTAAATTAGCTGTAGTTAACTTCCGTGTAAAAATAATCACTGTTAAATGAAGTTAATACATGTACGTACAGAAATACAGGCAGGCAGATGGAGAGACAGACAGACAGAACAAAGTTGATTAGTGTAGACAAGGGGATCACACAAGCGAGAAAATAAGTCAGCAAAGGCTGTTTAATTCAGTGTCTAAGCTCATCAACTATACACGTGCTATCGTTGGTATTAAGCATTTGAACCATAATTACAGCTACAAGTGTAACGATATTATATTGTTACTTCAGTAAGATAAGTCGTGCTAATCATAAAACGAATAGGATTTGAATTCTAATCCGTTTGTTAAAAGTTTGGAATTTCCACCCCAAATAACTTAGGGGAGATCAGAAATTAAAATAAGGTTACGATTCTTGAAAAGATAAACGGACAGGATACATGTTTTGATTATAAAACATTTCATATAGCATAATCGACATTCTTGGATGACATTTGTAATAATAGATGGTTTAGAAGAAAATATTTAAAGTTAGATTTTAATTTTCTAATTTCATCAATGAACAATAGTAATTGTTGAAATTGTTTATTCAATGTTTAGTTTTTAGATAACATTTAGTTGAGTGGCGACGTCCGTTACAGGCAGATAGTCATTTCGAGTCGGTCGTCATTCCGGGCCGAGAGTTAACGCAGTAATTTAATTATAGTAAAAGTACCATATTCTATCCAACAATAACTTCCGTTTGTAAATAATATGAGGATATTTATATTGTAGTGTGATGGGTTGATTTAATTGAAATAAATTATCTATTTGCAAAGAAGATAACAAACCAAAAATTATAGAAAAAATATATGGTTTTATTTTCTTGGGCGAAAAATTTGTCTGACTGAATAAGAGTGCTCTGCTGTCAAGCGGAATGCGGGACAAAGGTTCGTTTTGTCAGCTCTTGTCAAATCGATGTTGCGGCGAATTCCGTCAATAGGTCACTGGGGCTTCTTTGTTGTCTGTACTCTCATCTATTCACTGACTGTATTCACCCACCGTCTGTCCACCTATTTCTTATATATATATACATATCTATATATATACACATATATATATATATATGGTAGTGACTGCTAACCCTTACAAAATGTTCGAGTGCAAATAAATCTGCATATGGTTCTACATGCCTCCTACCGACTTGCACAGCTTACCACACACCCTGCAGGATAGGCCTACTGGTGGACGGCCCGTTGCAGGCTGTATCCCCTCCTCCCGTTTTCCTGTCCCATTGTCTTTCGTGAGTAGCTCTGTGGCTCGTAAGATCTGCATTGGACAGACAAACTCTACTGCAGATTCTGCATGAATATCTAGTCTCAAAATCAAAATCCGCTATGATGTCTCGTTTACCTGGGTTTATGTAGATTCAATCTGTATTTCAGCTGCAATGTGACTCACACAGACTGGCAAACCTAACGTCTTCTGTTATTATCTTTGCATTTCAATTTATAAGGAATAGAAATATATGTAAATTTTATTAAAATTAAATTGCAGACCCGGTTTGTCAGTGTGAAATTCCCATCCGTATAACAAAGAGGGAAAATTATTGAAATATAAAGTAAACATGTAAAATTTAAACAGAAAATCTTGTTTTATTATCTTAAATTTAAACCTCGCACGTTAACCGAATATATTTTTACTCCATTAAATCTATTTATTCATTGCTACCGATAGTACAAGGACCCTTGGCATGCTCTTTCAAAATTTCAATGGCCTTGTCATCTGCAATAATAATTTTTAGACGTATCTTAGACGTTTTCTGTGTAGTTGAGCCTACTGTATAAACCACTTCTTCAGTTTCACAATAGTCTGTGGTCGTGTCACATAGACCCCCAACTTTACAAACACCTATAGAAAAATAATCAATTAAATGCAATAGTTGTCTTGCTGAAAACAAACTGTGTTTATCAATTAAATTCAATAGTTTGACCTAATACGCAATCACGTTTCAATGAAATCAGTAGGGAAGGAACATTATTGATGCTTTAAAACTGAACTGGTTCCTTAAATGGACCACCCTCACGTATATCATTATGTATAGAATTACAAAGTAATTTAGATGTAAGTGTTCTTCCTTAAAATTGGTTTACAGTATCAATTTCGTAATTCTCTTGCTTTAGGTGTGTAAAGTATACGATTGCCAGAGATGTAGGAATATCATAGATGATAATCATTTGGATTTATTTTAAGCTGAAATAGAAACGCTAGTTTGATGAAGTGATTTGTTTCATACAGTACCAGACTACAAGTAATTTTAAAGTCATGTAATTGTTTTCTAGAGCATTACAGTGTTTCTATTCAAAATCTTATGGACTACTGAATATTTGTTCGATGTTATAATGTAAACACAGAAATTTATTAGTTAAGGTGTAAAATTTTATTGATTGTTTGTTTGCTTCCTTGGTTGGTTGGTTGGTTGGTTAGTTGGTTGGTTGGCTGGCTGGTTGGTTGGTTAGATAGATGGAGGATGGTTTCGTTGGTTGGTTGGTTAGTTGTTCGGTTGGTGGGTGGATTTGTTGGTTGGGTGCATAACAGGGTTAACCAATCATTAGTTGGTTAATTACTTAGTATGTAACTTGGTTGGTTGGTTAGTAAAATCGATGGATTGATGGCTTCGTTGTTAGATAATTTGTTGAGTGAGCGGATTGATGGATGGATGTATCGTTGATTTAACAGTTTTAAATAACATTTGCAATCAGAAAATGTTTATATTCTATGCATTTTTATAATATATATATATAATAAAACTCTTAGGAAAAGTTTGTTTTGTAAACCTTTGTAATTATACATAATTTTACAGCATACCAATCTTTTTGGTTATGTAATGTCAAAACAATCATTTTTTTATTAAGGATTTTTCATCAACATAGTTAAAAACCAGATTCACTATTTAATCTACTAGTGGAAGGAGTAATGTATCATAACCTTCCCAAGGGTATTAGTACGAGTGTGAACGTGACAGAGAGACTAGGATTCAAACTAGCATATTCCAAATTCCAAGTGGCCATCCACAATCTCTTGTAGAATTTGAGAAGCTTTGGTTTTCACCCTGGGAACAAAATGAATAACAGTTTGCTCTCAGTTTTTATTTTTTTATACAGCAGATAATTACAAAACTGATATTTTGTATGAAGGATTGTACTTTACTTTGTTTCCATGTCAGTGAGTTTAATCGACTCTTTCATCTGTATAAAAGAAATAATAAACTCACAGTTTATAATGGAGTTGTGGAGCATTGTAAAATTCACGGGACTTGCCATGTGCTATGCAGATTTGTTATACACCAGAGCTTAAACTTCAGTTCAATTAACAATGCCTTTTATCTAATTTCTACCACTTTAGAGAGAGATGTGTTTAGATATACAGATGTTAATTTATTAAAGTGTTATATAATATAAAGTTTAGTACAAGCGTAAACTCTAATCCGCTTTTGGTGTTTCATTAGCATCGTACTATGTTGGATATTTACTAGTTCATTTGTCAGTATCTATATAAACCAAAGTGCTGGCCAGAAACACTATAACCTTACCATATAGTCTTCATCGATAAAATACGTGGAAACTTCGACATCAATTAGAAAAGTAATAATAATAATGATAATAATGATAACCATATAAATAATAATAAGTAATTGTGAGAAAACTTGATAATCAATAGATACACAAATTCTAACGAATAATATTTTATCATCCAAAGATTTCTATTAATATTTGATTAACATATTTTCAACAAATACGACAGCATAATTCATAATTACAGATTTTTAATTAATTTAAGATTTGGATAGCATAATTTGTAAAAAGGAAAAAAAACTATATACTTATATGAAACGAATTTATGATTAAAGTAGCTGAATTTCAATTAATTCAAGATCTGAGTTGCTTTATTTGTTAAATGGAGTCATGGATTTTTATACATTTTCTCAGACATATTTTATAATGCGCTTAACAAGCTACTGTAAACTTATATTTTGAAAACAAGACCCATATCCTAAAATTCGATCTTGAATTTTAAGAAAATTTTCTTCATAAATAAATTTGAGTGTTCAGTCTTACAGAAACTTGTATTTGAAAAAAAAAACTGAATTTCATTATTCAATCTCCTAGAAATTTGCATTGTTATGATCATTCATTTTTAAATAATTCATGATTTATTAATTCCGATTAGTGTAGTTTTCATTTCTTTAGGTTTTTATCATAATTACAGATAATTTATGAATCGAGTTTACATAATTTCTGTTTTTGAAAATCTTATAAATATTTTGTATGAATTCATTTTTTCTAATTAAGCTGAGATTAGAAGTTATCAATTACATCAATATTATTACTATAACTTTTAACGAAATGAATATTTGTATTTCATACTCAATATATTTGATTTACGACTTAAAATGAAATATGTATTCATATCTTTTAATGTTTTAATGAATTCAAGTTTAAAGTTACATTATTTCAAAGATTTCTGAAGCATCAACTTTCTATATTTAAAAAGGCTTAGAATATTTCCCTTTAAATTATTTTAAGATTTGCCTACTTTTCTTTAAACTTTTTTTTAATAATTTAATTTAATTCAAAGTTATTTTTATGCATTTGTTTTGGGTTTGTTTGTTGTTGTTTTTTTTGTTTTTTTTGGTGGGGGTAGTCTTTTGCTTTCTCTAGGTTTAATTTCATTTCCCATCGTTCAAACTGAGTGTAGGCGGTATTTGAATGGACATTATTCAAGCCAATTCTCTCAACAATGGTTTCAGGATATTAATCTAGAATCTGTCAGTTTCCTCGATTTTTGGCAACATCAAATAATGAATAGGTCAGTCTCTATGTTACGATACAACTTTTTTAAAGCCTAGTTTGATTCTTTTTAGTATTCATTCATTTATTTATTGGTTTATCTATTCATTCATTCATTCAGTTTCCGCTGTATCTTACACTGGGATATTTTTCACTATCCGTAACAGTTAAAAAGATTCTTCCATTTAGCCTTTAATACAGCGATTTAAATAAAACATTAACATTTTATGAAACAATTTTTTGTTTTTGTTTTTTACAAAAAATAACCAATCGATCAAAAAAGCTAAAACATCAGCAACTCATTATTGACGATCAAAAATTGTTGAAAAGATTGCTATGATTTCAAATGTGACCGCTCTGACGCCCTGGCCAAAAGATGTGCAACACTATAAAAATCCGAATCATCATTAACAGAACCTAACTATTTTTAGTTTTCGAAACCCTTGAGATTAGGTATGATAAATTCTACAAGTATTATTCTGACTATTGTCCTCATCCTTATTATTTTCCGTCTCACTACGTTTCGTCCGGATAGATAAATTAGAATAAAATAAATGAAAATAGATAGGTTAAAAAAAGATAGATCAAAAAACAATATGGGTCTATTTAGGACACCTAAAAAAGCCCGACGGGTGATTCGACCAAAACATAGTGAGACAGAAAATAATAGGTATGAAGACAATAGTCTGAATAATGCTTGTAGAATATAACTATTTTTGCTAACCAGGAGCCTCCTTGAATTAGAATATACATGTTTCACTTATTTGTAGACCCTTTTAGAGAATTGCAATTTTTAGAGTAGGTGAATTTTTTATCTTTGTATTCTTGTGTTTTCAGACTTTCCCAAAGTTGTGTAATTTAGATTGCAATAAATTAGCCTGTAATGCTATGTCAGAAAATATTTACATCGTCTGATTAACTAAACTTATATATAAATGGAACTTTGTGATCCTTTGTTTGGCTTGCCATAGAGTGCTAACACATAGAAGTTTAAAGAAAGAAATAAGAAAAATGGTTTCATCAATCTTTCTCTATAAAATAATAAGGGATGTAATAATTCAACCTAGAACTTGTTGACCTTTTCTTTTTTGCCATGTGGCTATTCATTATTCTCCTATGATATAGTTGAGCAATAGGTTTAAACTTCTACTAATACCATAAATACCACCACTACTGACTCCACTACCACTCATACTTATAGCGGTATCATCTCTATTTTTGATACACAATGAACTCATCAAGTAAATGTAAATATTTTGACTAAAATCGAACCAGTCTATTAATAATCCATGTTGTCCCAAGAAAAAAAACACGTAACTTTCCGAAGCGAAATTTTATTGCATTGATTAATTCGTTATTTCAATTTTAACCCTTGAATTGGATCCTGAAATTTTTGCCAGCTTTGTTCCAATATCTGACTAAATACAAGTCAGCTTTTTATTCACTGATTGACTGCCATCAATTATGGTTTTATTAAATCTTGGGTTGTTAATCTCAAGTTTCCATAAATGTGCAACATTTTCGCTTGGGCGATAATAGTATAACGTTCAAAAAGAATATTAGAATTCGTTTTCTTTTTTTTTTTTATCGTTCATCATATTTGTGGGTCACACAATGAAAAATCTATAACAATATAGACTTTTGAGTCCACATCTCATAAGTACTAAGTGCTAAAATGGTTTAATTTGTATGGCTTGTTTTACTTATGTGTAACTTTTGTTCTTTTCTCTTAATAGGTGTTTGCATTGTCTATTTATTTTATGCCATTTCCAGAACATTACAGTATGACTATTATAACCACTTATGTTATACGTTTATGAATAACTTCTCTCCATGTTAAAATCAGACTTCATTCTTTGAATAAGAAATTCATTATTTGAATTAGTTACTACTGCAACAGGTCTATATAACAATCAGAACCAGAAAATGTATATCATCCGACTATCCATTTGAAACTGAGGAAAATGCAATGCATTTTTGTTATTAATCTGGTATCTATAAAAAAAGCAGTTGTTAAAAACGAGAAAAGTTATAGGGTCTCGTGTAAGATAGTCGTATAATCGTAGAAATTATAGATACTATGAAAGAGATCAAGTTGATATCAATTTATAAGAAAATAAAAATATTCACATGAGTATTTTAAACTGTCAAACATATATTAATTTTTCGTTTTAAATGAGCGTTTTTTATGCTGTTACCATTACGTTAAAGAGCACTGAATTGTTAATTTGGCATATGTTTAAGTAACCCCAACGCCTGAATATTGCACCATTAATTGATTTTTTATTCATATGGGATTTAATCTAATCTGGTCACACAATATTCCTATCTGTTTTCTATAATTCTCTATGAAGTATCTCTGAAGAGGTGTATGTGTATTACTAACTTGATCTGGTGACCATGGTAACTGGTCCTAACTAACCAAATGTTACAATCACTAAGCAATGAGAGGACTTGCTTGACAAATAGGAAATGGCTTGTTACCGGTTTGACAACTTATCTTTTCTAGAGATATATCCCTCCCTCTCTTCTTAATGCTGAAACTACTAAGTAATAATAATAGTAATAGCAGTAATAATACATGTTGTGATAATAATAGAAAAAATAATAGTCATTATAATAGTAGTAGTAATAATAATATTGTACTACTATAGTAATACAATATTGTACTACTATAGTAGTACAATATTATTATACTATTAGTGATACTATTAGTGACAATATTATTATTACGATTAGTAATAATAGTAGTAGTGGCAGTAATAATATAGTAAAATGATAATAATGTTAATAATAGTATTATCTCTACTATTATATAAATGGAACTTTTCCTGTCTGTGTGTGTATGTGTGTGTGTGTGAGTTCGTTACTTATAGACTCCGAAATTGCTGAACAGGTTTTCTTAAAATTTTACACAACGTTAATCCATGTATCTGGAAGTGGTATAGGCCAGTTTTTGTCCTACCCCCTATAATTATCGAAAATCGATAATCGAGACATTCATTATTAAGTAATTTATAATAGGTAAAGCCATTTTTCTTTAATTCTTAAGTTGTTGCACACAATAGGACAAAGACGATATGATGTAGCTGTTTATGATATAACGCTAAAAAGAATTTTGGTTAAATATCTTTCTTTTTTTTGTCATTCAAAATGAAAATAACATTTATCCGTATTATTTATATTTCAATCTATTTCTAATTCTCGAATCATTTTTGTCGTTTCTTCCGTCAACGAGATTTAAAAAAAGTTTTATTTTCTCTCTTTTAAACTTTTTTAAAACAATAATGAATTAAACATAATTCGCTGGACTTCTTTTTTTAGATTAAAGAGAAAAAAACTAAAAATTATTATTGTTTCGATTATAAAGTTTGTAAAAAAAAGGAATAATTAAATTAAATCAATGTTAAAGGTGAATGTTGACAAAGTGTTTAAGTAGTGTTGTACTACTTTTACCGAATGATTTTCTCATTTATTTAAATATTCTTTTCTTCTAAATTAATTAAATCTTGATAATTTCCTTTAAAAAATTAAATAATCAAGCAAACGGTAAATAAAATAATTAATTTAGACAGTTTAAAAAGAAAATAATTTAAACAATTAAAAGGTTTTATTTTTTTAAATATTTTTCCCATTTATGTTTTTCTTCTTTATTTTTGTTTTATTTTAATTAAAACTTGATTATTTATTTTATTAAATTAAATGAATAATAATTATTTTAGGCTATTTAAAAAGTATTAAATAATTATTTTTAAAATGATAATTAATATCATTTCCATATTTTCGGAGATTTGAATTTATTTATCAATTTAAATTATCAAAAAGTGTTTGAGGGATTTTTTTGTTATTCTAAAAAAAGTAAAAACACAAAATAACAGGAGAAACATATTTCACGAAAGACAATATTCTGATGAAAGCAGTCTGAAATAAAACAAAATCTATAAAGGGAAAAACATAATTATATTAATAAAACACTGTGAAGTCTCAGTAACAAGAAATGTTGTGCTTGGACCCTGGAATCGTTCAAATCCCATGTTGTCCATTGTGTTCACTTCCATTTTATGCCGACAGAACCTACTTTTATATCAGCAACCAATTTGCTCAAGAAAACTGATTTCGTCCTGCCTCAAATAACCAGAAGTGTGGCTATGACAAAATCGGTAACTATAACTGCTTGAGATTCGTAAATACTACTATTAAATTCCCACTTCAGTAATAGAGGGGGATATAGCGACAATAACACCCTGAAATATTTAAGTAGACAATATGGGACACTCCGGAGAGATTTTTAATTAGTGTAAGTAATAATAATACTTCATCTCTTATCGAGACCTTATGGAATAAAAAATAATATGAGAAAAATTCAAATTGTGTAAATAACAAGTTCTCTTTTCTGATAATAAAACTATTGAATCCTACACATTGAATGGTCAATATGTTTGCAGACGTTATCTTTTCATAGTGACCCAGCAAGCCTTGGGGAATGGATTGATTTATTTTTTCAAAGATGGAAGCTAAGCTTTGAAATACATTTATTTAAAGGAATAAAATTGGTGTTTAGGTTATGTTTTTCAAGTATAAGTTCCAGATGTCTTATACACCAGATTTAACAACCACTGGAAGCCATTGTAGACATTTCAATGTCTCTCATTATATATACTTCTGTGTAAAAATGTTTGAATAACTCGACTAATTATTGTCTAATGGAATTCCACTTGTGACAGTGGATAAGCAGTCGGATTTGAAATTGTTAAATGTGATTTCGAATCCCAATCATTCTGTTTGCGTTCATATTTGGACTAATATCTTTTTAAGTGGTATGAATTCCCATATTCACTCAAGCTATGGATTAAATAATGCATATTGTGTTATCCAAAAGACTACATGTGGCAAAAAAGGAAGTTTATCAAAAATGATCGTTCTACCCAAGGTTGATACGACGTAAGTCAAAACAAACAAACAAATAATCATAGTCTGTATAGATGTTCATATGAAAACCGGATTATTTACACATGATTAAGGCATTGATGATTTCCTTCAATAAAAAAAATTAGAATTTGTTTTCTTAATTTTTGTACATAGTGTGCATATATTCGAAATAAATATTGGACGTTCAAAGTCTCATTAATAAACAGATAAAAATACATAGCTGGGTTTATTCATACCTTTTCAAAGAGTACATGTTCATAAGTTGACGGACTGGAATGAGAATATGTGTTTTATTATTGAAAAAAGATTTATTGACTCTAAAGCCAATGATATCCCCTCTGTCTTATAACAAATATTTTAATAATTCAAATTGTTGTAGCAATAATAGAACTGTCTCTCGCCACTGATGAGATAAAACTTAATAATCTGTGTTATTCATAGTGTTTACCAACAAGAAAAGTCAGTCGTAAAAGTGAGGAGCAGATTGTCCTAAACATTGTGGTAGATATTTTATTGAGCGACGCCTTGGGTGTTCGCAGATTGGCCACCCACTGCTGTCTCACCATACCAGAAATAGAACCTGCCATCTATTTCGCTTGGGCGTCGGGAATAATTGCTAGCACTTGGTTTAATCAGGATTCACCATCTTATTTGAACGCCGGTAACTGGAACAAAAGTAGAGAAACCACAGATATTTTTAATTCGCTGGGATGCAGAAAGAAGATGCTTTCATTAGCATTGACCCGGAGCTACATGAATCGCGAAGGTATAGCAGTCAGTTTTGATAGCACGTAAGAAAAGGATTCGTCAAAATTTCACAACCATCAGCTCCATTTTGAATCTCGTGGAAAAAAATGAAAAATAAAGGATTAGATTTTGATTTTACACTTAAGAGTTGTTATTTTCATTATATCCATGACAATCAGGCATGTGATAATAATACTAACGACAATTGTACAAATATAATACAAAGTGAGTGAACTCTATAAGGGATCGTAACAAAAGGATTCATTGCTTAGTCAAATGTACTACCAGTCCATAAATGCATTTCGGGAATCGACAACAATTTGAACTCGTACACAGTGTTCTGGAGGATTAGCTTAACATTCCATAGTATATTAACTATTTTTCTAATTACTTGAATTTTTCTTATCTAGTTCCCATCAGTTTAATTTATTCCTATCTGTTTCAATGGATAAGATGAGATAATATATAATAATCCCATTTTTAGTCTTTTTTATATTACGATGCAAATTAGCCTATTATCTATAATCATGTTGAGGTATCTGACGCCAAAATATTATTCTACCTTATATTTAATTAGACCATCATAATGTGGACAAAATACAAACGGCTTATCGAGAAAAAAGGCACGTGTGTGTCTCGCGTTTGACAGGAAGAAGAAAAGGAAAAAGAAATAAAGAAAGTAAAACGAAGAGAGGGAAAGACTAAGAAGGGTAGAGAGATTGAGGAAATGACCGAGTAAGCGCGTGGGTGATCTCGTGCGAGTTTATCACGCAATGCAAATAAAGTAGGCCCGAAGCATTATAAAAGGTCAGTTTTTGGCGACAGCGGGTAGATTGATTCTTCAGATAGAGAGAGAGAGAGATGATAATGATGATGGTCAAGTCACATTGGAGACACCGGTTCCCGTTAAATCACCAGAGTTAAGCAACGTCGAACCTGGTCAGTACTTAGATGGGTTGCCATTTATGAATATCAGATATCGTATGTTGCGCCGGGACGTGGAAATACCCAGGTTAGTATCTGGAGGCGCAGTTAAACTACTGGGTTTAAGGAGTGGAGGCACTTCGGCGGTTGATTGGCATGCGTGTAACATTCTGTCTTCGTCTTGCCACTGGACCCGGCGTCTCAGGAAGAGAGAGTGAGGCTGATCCTGCGCAAGTCCTATCACTTTAATGAATGTTCAGCACAAGTCATTGGTCATCCTCGAGAACGAGGAACGAACCAGTTT
>JAYKTE010401689.1:0-10628 GCA_036873565.1 Xipholeptos notoides
AGAGAGAGAGAGAGAGAGAGAAGGCTATTGTACCTTGTACCCACATTCTTATATATATATGCCAATTTGAAAACTAAATGTCACCTAAAATGCATGTCAACTCGATTTATCTCCCCTTTTCTAGCAACATTTTCATAGATTATTTCATACCTAAAAATATTCGACGATTCTTCCTAAAACAATAACTTTTCAAAGTTCTTACGCGGGAAAAATTGTTTTGGAAAGATTTCCAATTTAGCGGACTCTTTACATGTTATTTTTTCTGCTTTTTCTTTTATTGATTTCGGTAAAAGACTTTCGAGTACAAGAGTAGAATATAAACATTCGAAACAAGGTTATAGATGCCCATAATACGCAGAGGAAAATAGTGATTACCTGACACCCCCTCAAGTGCTTAACTTTAGTGAGTTCAGAGTGTAGCTTAGGCATGTTAACAAAAATATAACTTATTTGAACTATAAGTTACGGCCCTTCATTTAAGGGTACCCACGTGTACACAAACTGAAAGAGTTAGTGTGTTTTAAAATGGGGGTCAACTGGCACACCCCTATAATTTAACTTCAGTGGTTCCAGAGTGTAGCTTAGTTCCCCTGAACACGTTTCTGTATGTTAACCATGATATAACTCGTTTAGACTATTAGTTATATCCCTTGATTTAAGTGTACCCACACGTACGTAAACTGATAATTCGGTCAAAAATTCATTCACAGCTGAAGCTATTGCAGTTTCAAGCGAGAACGTGTACGAGTCACAATGGCCATAATTTGTGTTGGATCACGAGTGTACCGTATAAAATGACGGTGATACTGTGCTGTGTGATACTACTCCTAGGATTCACTGAAGGTAAATACTCGGGGTGTAAATCGCTATTTTCCCCGGACTATAAGAGTATACTCACGATGATAAAAGCTTTATATTTGTATAACTTTGTTTTGATTATTGTTTTGGGAGTGTATTAAATAATGAAATATACAAATATGCAGCATATATAAAATACTTTTTGTCCAAACTGTTTATTTTTCAATAAAAGTTAAATCAAAATATAACGTTATGATTAAACGCAAAATCTTGCATAACTTATATTATACTGCCAGACAATTGTTTCAATCTTTAGGATCCTATCAATAACGTGCAATGTTGTTAGCATTCCAAACCCCAAGTGAAATTCGAGCCTGTAGATTTAGTCTTGCGAAAAATATACTAATGACTGGCCCACGACAGGGTTATGCGTTCATAATGCCAATTTTCACAGTTTAACTCTTAATCGTAATAATTCATTCTAGAAGCTGATTCTTTCAATCATTGATTTTCGATAATTATCAGAAATATTTCGAGACAAAATTTAACTATGAACACTCCCACTCAAATGAAGTACATTTGCGTAAATTTTCAAGAAAATCAGTACAGCCATTTCGGAGTTCATACACACACATATAGGCAATATATATATATGCATATCTTTAAATTTATAAAAAATGACACTTGAAAAAAGTTATTAAAGTTTTGTATCATTTGCGTATGTGGCATGTTTAACTATGTGGCAAATCTTTTATCAACGGAGAAAAAAAGAAACACCATTTGACAATTTTGACATAATTTAAGAAATAAAATCAATTTAAAATCATTGAATACGAAATCCATGGGCTGACAATATAGGAATTTTTATATAATCTCTCTCTCTTATTAAAATGATCGTTGTTTATTGGTTTATTTATTTTTTTTATTTTAAGTACCGTGTCACGTCCTGATGATTAAAATTCGAATGCCGTAATCTGAATGGGGAATTGAAGCACAGATTATTTCATTATTTTTATACTGCAAATCTAATGCCCTACCGACTGAACTATGAGTGCTGTTTTTATACAATACAAATTGTGTTATAATCTAACAAATATAGTTTATTCAAATTATTGAATACACAATTCATGAGTCGTCAAACTTGGTATTTTTCTATTATCTATCTTTCTTGTAATAATGACTGATGTCTACTTGTTTATTTAGTTTTTATTTCTATATATTGTGTCACGCATTAAGACATTTGTATCATTTATTTATTTTAAACTCTTTTTTAGGCCATTCAAATCACATTATTTATATTTATTATCTTTATCTTTTTTATTCAATACAGATATATTATGTCTTTCTATATTATTTTGGTAACATTTTCATGCTGCCACTTTTTAAGGCACGGACATGCTAGTTTTAGAATAATAATCTTTTTAATCAAAATGATTTTTTTACAGATAAGTAGATTTTTTTTATTCGTTGTGTTATTTATTTATTTTTTGTTCTTTTTTTTAATTCTAAAAATCAATATTCAGTTAAATGATGAAGATAAACGATCGCTATTCACGTTTAAAAAATGATTGATTTTTTTTAAGTTCACCTAATCATGTGTTAGGAAATTCACCGTTTTTTGGTTGTTTTAGAATCTTTCTTTAAAGTGAATACTTCATTCGAATCAAGTGCTTAGGTTGTTTTGTAAACTTGAAAATTATCTGTTCATGTGAACACGATTCCGAATTTTATTTAGCCAACTTCCGGCAGAAATCATTTGGATCAATGGTTGTTACATATTAAATTATACAAAACCTAATTTTCAAAAAAGTGGTGGTCATATTTCTAATGTGACACAGATATTCGGACCTGTTGAATAAATTCGATTTAGTTTAGAGCCACAAAAGCGCTGCTAAGGGTTTAAATTGAATCTTTGTCTTAGAAAGAGTCTATGCCAAACAAATTTGACAATTTTGGTTCTAGAGACTAGAAATATTTGATGTATTCCAGTGTGTGGAGTAAAAACAGTTATCTTACTTTGTTTGTCACTGTTTAAAGACAGAATGGAAAGAGAGGGTGTGGTACGTGTTGTTCAAACGTAAAGCCCGTTATTTATCTGTACAGGCAACCCTTACATTTTAGTCATGTTATCAGGGTTGGTAGCCTTTTTCTGTAAAGAAATGGCAGTCCCCATTGAGCAAAATCAAAACATGAAACAAAAAAACAGAAAAACAGAGACCCGTCATTCAATCCTTCATTCAGAAAAAATTGAACCAATCAACATTACACGGTGCCTGTTGAAGATTTAAGAAGATGGTGCAGTTGGCGTTCACCGATTACTGAGTGAGTGACAGAGCGCAGTTCTGACTCGAAAATAAACTGCCTTGTACATTGCTGGTATTGAGAATGATGATGACTATGTAGAAAAATAATATTTGTTCCTCGCTGACATTGAGAATTATGATGACTGTTGAAAAATTAATTTCTAAAGCACAAGAAGTGGCTCGTTTTAATGATAGCTACTTTTTCATAGTTCGTTAACTTTTAAAATAATTACTTTTAAAGAATAGGAGACATTTCTTTTAAAACGACCTTCAAACAATACATATTTAACCAATATTCGTATCCGAGGGTTTCTTCGTGTCCCGTGTCATCAACAAATTTGGTAACGAAGAACTATAACTCATACACCTCCAACGTAGCATTACCAGCCAACAAACCCAATTAGTGACATTTGTGACACGCCATCATTAGAGGGAGAGCCAATCGTACCATATTTGAGATGTTCGATTTCGTCTCACCCCAACCAATACCCAGATGGTCGGACAGAAATAGAAATTCACCGACTCTCTAATTATCGATCTGGGGCGTAAAAAATAATAAAACTTCTTACAGTGTAAAAAGGCTTGGGAGGGGTTGTTGTGGGAACTCACCCGTACACAGACATAAACTGCTCCAATTTGTATGTATATATATCGAGAGGTACCATTCTTGAAGTTTCAGCCTTTTGGAATTAAGTAATATGATTCTCCATTTCTCACTGTATTTTGTCTTCTTTTGATAATACTATACTTATTCAACAAATATCTGTGCCCGAGTCTATCTTAGAGGCACTTCCAGGCTAGAACACAGCCGTAGTACACCATGTTGACATTAAGTACTATTACTGTCTATTTTTCTGTGTTCTGTCTTAGTTTCTTAATAAAATGCTTATTAAACCAATATCTGTGTCTGAGTCTTCCTTAGTGATCCTTCCTGGCCACAATACAGCCGTAGTGCACCATGTTGCCATTATGTACTATCGCTCTTCCTTTCTTTTTGTATTTTGTCTTCCTTTGTTAATACAATACTTATTTAACCGATATCCGCGTCTGAGATATCCTTAGTATCCCTTGTGGACCACACCAATAAAAGTGTAGATTTTTGTCACCTTTGTTATAGAATTTTTATAATTTCATCCGAGGGTCTGGGTTCATTTCCCCATACTGGTTACACGTGTTCGCTCTTAATCGTCATGGTTTGACATGATATTTATAATAAACAAATACACACTAGTCATCATAGTAGGAGTTTCCATAACTTGAACCTCAGGCACAGATCTCACTAACCTTTAACAATATCAGAATATCGAGTAAGGAGTCACCTAGTTTTTAAGTAAAGAGTATGTACCATAAAGGTCATCGGGAACAGGTGAATCTCAGGACAGAGAGGGAAATGTACTTACTGCAAAAGATCTTTCTTTTTGCCGTTTCAAAGCTGTGACGGAGATACTGCTTCGTCATCCTTCTGGTCTTCTGGTCTTCGTCTGGTCAGGGGCTGGAACCAAAAGTGATTGAATCCCCAGACACAGAAGCATCGTTTATCGATATTTATTTAGACATGTGTACCGCTCGATAAATTTTTCCTCTCATTGCCGAAACCCCAAGTAACCACACCTTACAATTCACCAGAAACCTACGATTCAATAATGATGTTACAGTATACTATTATTATGAAGTCAAAACTACACGAATGTTCATCTATATTTGACATGTGTTTTAAAATAAAACCACAAAAACAAAACAGATAACTTTTGTTTGCATAACCATCTAATTTTCAGTATTCTTTCAAGGGACTGACTTTTGGCTAGATAATTCTTTGCAGCATAATGAGATAGCATTCGGCTGTTATGAACTAACACTGATATTAGCCCTCCTTCCCGGACTTTGAAATCGTAGTTGTTCCGTCAGATTGACATATGAAGAAATACTCCTGAGAAACTATGAATCCAGATTACCTTCCAGCTCTGGTATAAATAATAACTCCCTTAACTGGGATATAAATGCTAGTTTAGGAGCCACCTGTGCATTCCAAATTCTCTTATGGATCACCATATGTCTAATACTCTTGTATAAGGTATTAATCCCTATTTCCCTCCCGTGATTCCCTTAACTGGTACATACGCGCGGGTTTTGCTTTTACGTGTGAATTCCAAATTTCCTTGAAACTTTCATTGAAATGTCACAGCCTATTCATGTATGCTCTCCTACAGCCCACACTACTGGACTGATCATAACCAAACTTGGCATGATTATGGTCTTCAACCTAGGGATGGTGCATAGGTCAAGATCAAAGTTTAAGGTCTTATTTGGTGCAGCTTTTTATAAACTCCCTCGCCTAGGGATGGCGCACACCCAGTTGGGGTTGCTACAATCACAGGGCCGCCACCATTGAGACTGCCAACTTCTTTGTGAATTTGAATCAGATCATTCTCCTCCACCTCCATCCCCATGACCAATCTTGATGAAATTTCTCATGATAATAATCCATAACATAAGACAAAGTTTATTACGCTGTGTATCTTAACTTTGAACTTCCAAAGTAACGCTGCCAAAAACAGTATAATGAATAATTAAGGATCTATTTTTCTTGAGATGCATATAACTTTTTTGAGAAATTTAAGATGATACTTTCAAAGTCCCACGCCAAGCTTGGTTATCTTTTCTAGTATATATATAATACACTTGAAGAAAAAGTATGAACCCTCATTTTTCTCCAGCTATGGACTAAATCATGATTCCTTAGCTGGGGTGTATATGTGAGTTTGGAGACTACTTGTAAATTGCGGATCCCTTGTTATGTTCCACTGATAATTTCTAATAAGAATGACACAGGCCAGTGTGGAAATACCACATTATTTATTAACGTTTTCTATGAAAGGAAAATTGTTTATTCCCTTGAAAGTGGGTATGTAAAAGACTTATATTTGCACTGCTATTCCTAAAATTGAATTTATATTTATATCATCGTAGTTTTGCCAAGAGTTGAGATTAAAGATAAATATAACAAAGTAAGAAACACAATGAAGAATAGTCAATAAGGGAAAGAGAAAATGATTATTTAGCAAATTAATCAACTTCAAGGAAATTGATTTGTAAATAACAGTCATAAGGCTTGCCCATCAGTGTTTTTTGTGTTTTTCACAATAACAGATATTAATGGTCTAGCACTAGGTTGTACTTTTAAGCGAAGTTTTCATCGTTTAGGTTCGTTATTAACTCAAAATGTTTGATGATCTTTATAGTAGATAAACGTAGACAATTGGAGTCAACGGCCTTTGGTGACTGTCATTTTCCCACCGGCGCGATGATCAGACCAAAGGATTGCCGTATTATTTACATTCATTCATATACCGCTGGTGGGATCGGGTGTGGTGGAAGTTGCATGCTGTGGGTTTTTTCTCCCCCCTTCCTTCACTCGTTTGTGTCGATAATTTTTAAGTGGCTTAAAAGTTATTTCAATCATGTCGACAATTTTATATAAGTTCCAATTTTTTATTTAATAGTTTATTTCGGTCATGTAAGGTGATTTTGGGTAATTTTTCAAAAAAGTGGTAAATCCTTGAAGGGTGAGACAAGGAATTTCCTCTGGCGCTTGACCATCTCTGTATTTCTTGTAATCAGGAACTGCAAGTATTATTATTATTATTATTATTTTCATTAGTAATAGTAGTAGTAATAGTAGTAGCAGTATTAGTACGATGGTTGTTCCAAATCTATTTTTTCTATAAGTGAATTGAGAAAATAATTTGAAGAGTATCCTTATTATTATCATCCTTGGTCTTGGTCTTGGTCTTGATTGTGGGCGAGAGGTTGAAGCTCATATAGGTTCGAGCCTTATTATTAAAATTATCGAAATACAAAGAAACTAAGCATCTAATTTTCCAAAAATTATTTGTGACTAAAAAAACCCATCACTCAACATCTAAAAGAAGAACGTAATATTGTGCGTCGGGTTATTGTTTGTGTCTCATCATTAAAAAGTCTTAAGATTTACAATTAAACCTAATGAAATTCCCAATTCATTGTTTCCATATAAGGAAAATAGGATGATGACGTAATCAAAACTGAATAACATTAAGAGCAAATTCGAACGTAAAAAAAAGATAAATGTGAAAGAATTCGCTAATTAATTTTCGTTCTGGCTGTCAATGTTGTTTACTTTTTTCTCGAAATAATTCTTGCTTCTATTGAAAAATAAATAAATAATAAAATACAAAATATAATAAATAGAAAATAAATAAGACAATTACGCATGTAGACACGCATAAGAATTGTTCTTACTTTATATCTTATCTTATCTAATTACTCTCAGTTATATTCATTTCAGTTAAGATTTCCTTCAAGGTAAGCGTCTCATACAAATGGTCAATGTGTATTTGATTTCTTTTATTTGCGTATATCGTGTCACGCTCTGGAAATTAAAAGTAAAGACAAGTAACTCGCATAAGTAATCGAATCCCCGTAAGCAAGATTGTCTTTATTCTAAGAGTCTGAATCTGTACCGAATAAGCTAAGATGACGGGAGCTGTTAGGGGATTTTTGTCTAGATACTTACCTGGGTATTTCCACGTCCCGGTACTCGATATGGTACCTGATATTCATAAATGGTAACCCATCTAAATACTAACCAGGTTCGACGTTCCCTAACATCGGTGATCTGAACAAGTGTCTCCAATGTTACTTGACCGATAGAATGTCTCTGCAAAGTCTGGACACATGGAGATTTTACTATCATATTAATTTATGTTATATTCTAAAGGGTGTACGTAAAGTCTAAGAACATGGGGATTTCACTATTGTATCTATTTATGTTATAATCTACAGGGTGTCTCTAAAGTCTGGGTACATGGAGATTTTACTCTTATATCAATTTATGTTATATTCTACAGAGAGTCCCCAAAGTCTGCATACGCGGGGATTTCAAAATTATATTTATTTATGTTATATTATGCAGAGTATTCCCAAAGTCAGGGCACATTGAGATTTCACTATTATGATTATCTATATTATAAATAACGTAACTTTTCCAAGATTTTCTGCTATCAATCTGCCAGCTTTTGGATCTGGCAAAAGTGTCATTCAGCAGGCTTCGAATCAAAGAATTCTTGACACGCTAGCTCGAACGTTTGTGACAAGCTAATATTAACATCGGATAAAATGTAAAAATATGTGTTGATCCCTATATACCCAGACTTTGTAGACACTTGGTATATACCCTGACCAAATTATGGATGCTTTATCTGTGTTATTTGATCGGACTTCGTCTTTATTTTGCATTTCCCCCCTTTGAAAACCATTTCTACTAATTCTTGTCTGCCTCATCCGTATTTTGTTTGATCCTTTCCTGTGGTCATAATTATACCCTACGTTATTGAATAAAGGAAGAAAAGAAAAAAAAGTAAGGGAAAAGAAAAATTCACTCGCAGAAGAAGAAAGAGAAAATAATATAAAAATGTTTAAAAAATATCTTCTGTTTTAATTGCTTTATGTTCAGATCTGATTCTTCCATTCTCTGTGGAGTTTCTATTGTCTTGCGGCTCCAAGAAAAAAACAGAAAAAAAGTAACAAAAAGATGAGTAGAGCTGCAAATATCTACTCTTCTCTGTATTATTACTGCCTTTCTTCTCTTGCATTTGCAGCAATTACTTCAATGAAACAAAATTCACTGCCGTTCAGTCTGCCATCTAAATATACATTCGTTCATGTAAAAGAAGCGCTAAATCTAGCATACAGTACCTTCGCACTGATTATCGAAAGAATATCAAAACGACAACAATCTACAAGTACTCTGTGACGACTACATTCACTATAAAAACAACAGATGCATAAACACATTAGATTCTTTGAAAAGAATGGTGGAAGCTTGTTCCTATACGCAGTGTGGGAGCCACTATGTTGAGTATCGAAGTAAACGTGAACCAGTGCGATCTCAGCCTTCGCTTTTATTCATTCTCTCTTCAACTTTCTCCTTATAGGTTGCTTTGGGTAGCGATAGTGGAGCAATGGTAAAAGCTTGTATTTTGAAATCGTATTACTCGAGTTCAAATCCCATTTCATTCACTTTCGGCTGCCGCAGACAGACGAGGTTCGTTAAATCGGGAGAATAGTTCACCTAGGTGTAAAGATAATACTGATTACAATAGCCACGACAGATGAAACCCGTCAACTCAATAAGATTAACTCATTTAGGTAAGGGCAGCACTGATTACAAAAACACAGGGATATAATGAGCACGTAAAACTGGCCTAACTTGGGTTTGTACTCGACCAAATAGATATAACCTCCTATATTTATATATACATTCCAAAAATAATGCCTCCTCGTAGTGATATAGTAATAATACACCACTTATTTTATTCAATAAATGCTAAATATTAAATCTCCGATCGTGTGAGATAAAGCAAAAGAAAAAAGAAAAAAATGTATTGTTAGGCAGAATGTTTTTATTCAAACGAGCATTATTACATTTTTTTTTTCAATATTTTAGTTTCAATAGCCTTCCTGTTCCAAGTTAGTCACGTATAATACAGGGAACGGTCCAAACGTAATGCTTCCTATTTTTTGTTCCGCCAGAATAGATCAGAGAGGATTGTAATTTGCATTCGTATGATGACTGATCTTATGCAGCCAGGATCTGAAATTCTGATCTCTATGTTGCAGATATTGATGGTGTGAGAATATAAAAGATGTGTGTTTGTGTGTGTGTTTGAGTGTATCTGTGTGTGTGTGTGTATTTTTGGCAATTCTTTGGTATAAACCTCATAAAAAAAACCTATACAGAATACAAAAAAGTATATTTGGCGCATTTTTGCTGTATTTCATTTATCATATATGTCTAGTTTAAGAAAAAATGAATCCATCCTTTCGGGATCTTCATTTCTAGTTTTGTCTTGTTTCCAAGCAAGAGTCTTTGTCTTGAAGTCCAGTGTCTTGAGTCATTGTCCTACGTTTTTTAATTTCCGAGTGCTTTCGAGAAATTTTGCCAAAATTTCACACAAAGATGCAATTTCTGCAAGTATTTGAGGGTTCATTCTTCAATAGTTTTATGTGGTAAACTGGACGGGCCTACAGTTTTTTCTATTTTGTGAATTTATCCACAACTTCACGTGTAGAAATTTTGTATAATTACGACTAATATGGCATCAACTTTTTTACAAATACCTCAAATTATGGGCGAAATTTAGACGTGTACATTAGATGGGGGTTCAGTTTTCTATTGTTTGGCTATAGTAAAATGATTCTCCACTAAACATAGGGTTTGTCTAAAAAAAATTTTTTTACATGATATTTCCATTAAAAAATGGGCGTTGACTTAATGTCCACCGGATTTCTCTTCTGATTCGTTTTTTTTAATCAATTTTGAAAAAGTCCTTTTTGTACATAACTTATTTTCAGCTATGGCAATGGTTTTTATCATGTTTTTATCATTACCGTATTGTTTTTATCCCTCCTCCCTCTTTCTCTCTCTCTTTCTCTGGATCTCTCTCTCTCTTTCTCTCTCTCTCTCTCTCTCTCTCTCTCTCTCTCTCT
>JAYKTE010401800.1:0-10628 GCA_036873565.1 Xipholeptos notoides
GGCAGAGCTGTACTGACGAGTAGAAAACTCATCGAAAAGAAGTTTTACGTGGTCATTATAATTCTGGGCTTTTTTTAGATTATTGTTGCCTTTCACCTAGATTGAGTTGATTAGTCTTATCCATCTGGGTTTTTGAAATTAGTGTTATCCTTATGCTTAAATGAGTTACTCTCCCGTATTAACGAGCCTCATCTGCCTGGGATAGTGAATGCAATGGTCATGGTAAAGATTTGAACTCCTATGATTCCAGAGTCCAAGAGTTTACCAATGCTCCACCCTCGCTTAACACTTAAATGGATCTTATACGGTTTTATATTATTTTCTTATGTTTTCCATTGTGAAAAATTTTATTTTGTTCATTAAATATACTCGATTTTAAGCTTGTATAAAACCAATATAAAGTCCGCTTAAAATACTTACCTTGATAATCTCTTAAAAAGATCATGATAAGTTTCTGTCCCGAATTTAATTCCTCTGAGTAATCCGTACGGAGAATCAGGATTCACATTTTCATCGATCTCTAGCTTGTTTAAATCTTTCCAAGTCACCCATCGATACAAAGCTCTTGAAATAAGCAGGAAAGAAAAATCAAACAAATAACATTTATCAATTTCAGAAATCCAGACGACAAAACCAAAACATACATCTATATAATAATACGCTTAGTCGCTCCTACCGTTATCAGTGCGGTTTAGAATAAAGATAGAATCTTTCAAATGCCCAATAAGCTATTGTTTAAGATATTATGAAAATCATTTGGTCTTGTTGCTTATTTGGGAAATATCTAGCGATGTTCTGATTGAATAAAAACATATCACCATTACCAACTATATAATTAGAAAAAAAAATATGGCGGTTTCACCTTCTCTATTTGAATGTAAAAGGCATTAATTTTTCCACTATTAAAACACTCAGACAGTCATTTTAATTTATTAGGGAAAACAATTAAAAAATTAAGAACATAAAGATGTTATCACGATTTTTGTTAATCTGTGAACTTTTTAAGGGGCCAACTAGTTAATATTAATTTATTGAAAGCAAATAATATTCAAATATAGGAAATAGTAAAAACTAGCGGAAACCATGGAAATTCCACAGTAGTTGAAAATATTTTAAACGCATAATAAAATAAAACAAATTTCCATAAAGAGAGAGTGAATAATAAAGGGGGGTAAAGTTTTTTAAAGTTAAAAAAAATCTTACAGTATTCTCTTAACAATATGACTTATTTTTAAATTATAAAATTAAACAGATAACTTGAAACGGTAAACAGTAATTTTTCTTAGTTTAATGATTTTTAGCTCATAAAGAATGAATCTAAAGGGAGGTGATTTGTTTCTCTCTAATTACTGTCTATTATAATGATCTTTATTATTTGTGGCACCGGACAAGCAGATTAATATATAGATTAAACAAATAGCATTTAGTAATTTTTGAAATTCAGACAACCAAACAAAAACATAAATTAACATCAAATTATTGAAAGTAAATATCATTTAAATATAGGAAGTAATAAAAATATGAAAAAAAAATTAAAAGAACCCAGTCGTTCCATTTGCATTCATAATTGGATTGATACCCTTGGGAAAGGTCTAAATCCTCACATTCCCTCCATCTATGGATTAAATAGTTCATATTGTATTATTTAAAAAAAAAACTACACGTGGACAAAAAAGAACATTTATCAAAAAATGATTCTTCACGACATTTTAATGACCTAAAAAGGTTGATACGCCGTAAAAAACAATAAAACAAACAAACTTAAAAGTAAACTTGTTTGTCTGATGAACAGTCTCTACCAAACTACTGTGGAGGTATTATTGTGCAATTACGATTCGAACTCGCGTACTACGATTCCGAAGTTCGACTGCCTACCCACTACTGTCCCAAGTGGATTTCCCCAGGTTACTTTTATAGTTGCAGTTGATTAAAAAAATGAATTTTATCGAAATTTCAATTGATAGTAATTATTATAAAGTTTATTCCCATTGAATCTTAAAAGAAAAATGTGTTGGTGACTTACCTGGCCTTTTCAAGTTCATTCTCACAGTTTCGTGTCAAGTCACGAACCAACTCTGTAAAGGTCGTGTGCTCCTTTTTAGCTACCTGATGAAGCAAAAAAAAAAAAGAATGAAATCAATGCTATTTAAAGGAAGATCCACTTGGGGTAGGGGATAGGCAGTAGGACTTCGGAATCTCTAAACTCTCCAAGTTTTAGCTTAAAATATCCAACCACTGATCTCCTACAACTTGTAAAGTAAACACATATGTGTATTCAAAAATAGATGTTCTTGGTATTAAATTGTCCTAAAGATTGATAAACCCTTAAACAAAAACAACTAAACTTTTTTTTTTCACTCGGACTTAGAAATCTTAATACGCGCGTTTGAATCTCAGCCGTTCGAAGTGGTGCCTTTGAAAAAGGTTTGAATCCCCATATTACTCCAAATATGGATTGCTATTAAAGACAATATGTTGAACTGTACTATAACGGCTTACTGACATATCCAGTTTGAGCCAGCTCCAGCCATTGAATTCATATGAATGTCAAGGGAATTTGGAATTCACAAGCGGTCCCCAAACCCACATGTCAATCCAAGTAAAGAGAGAGACTATTTATTCCATGACTGGAGAAATGAAATGGGGAAATATGGATTCATACCTTTCCCAAGGGTATCTGTACAGATGTGAACTTGACAGAACCACCAGGATTCTAACACACACAATGCGATTCTACAGTCCGAGTCTCCATACAATCCATTGACAAAAGAATGTGTATCAGAACTGGTAGTTCTCGGCATCAAATCACCGAAACGTTAGATATGCCGTAAAAGAAGCTAAGCAAATAAATCTATATAGTTCTTTTTGTGTAGATACGATATGGCTTCGGGCACTTACTTTAAAGACATTGGAATCGACCAGCTCAAAAATTCTGGGGCTATCATACAGGTGTGATTTTCTGAATTCGGGGGGCGCTGTAGGCAAGGGCTTCGTCAAATCGACCAAATTTTCATGTTCACTGCCACCGCTAGCTTCAGATTTGTCTTCCTAGAAAAATAAAAATATTAAAAAATGAGACGGATAATTTCTACAAGAACAGTTATATCAGGGGTGGGCAACATTTTGCTAATGCTGTGCCGACTTAAGGTTTCAAATTATTCAGGGTGCCTTACAGAAAAACAAAGCAAAACAACCAGGCTGAGGAAGTTGCTTATTCATTACTTGAATGACCCAGTTAGCATTTATGAAAGAAAATTAGACTTCTTTTAGAAGCCTATAATGTTAATGATTACATTGTCTTTCCAACGAGAAAACCCACTTACCAACCTTACAGATGGTTTCTCAGAGATGAGGTAAAGTAGTTTTTTTACTGTGCTTTTTAGTCAAAATACGAATCTACATAAAGACGTAGTCTTTACAACATAAAAATCAAGTCTTACCAACCTTACAGATGGTTTCTCAGAGATGAGGTAAAGTAGTTTTTTTACTGTGCTTTTCAGTCAAAATACGGATCTACATAAAGACGTAGGCTTTACTACATAAAAATCAAGTCTTACCTGCTTTATGGATAGTTTTTCAGAGATGAGGGCAAGCATTTGTTGACTATGCTTTTCAATCAGCTGTGCCACTTGGTTTCTCTCTTCTGCGGTCATCGTTTCCAGCAGGTCTTTCATCATCGATTGACGTTTCTTTGTATACTCTTCCTCTAGTTTCTTCGTCTCTTCGGCCAATTTGCTCTCCGGCTGGATTTTCGAGGCAATCCTTTCGAAACTGCTGACCAACTCCACCACCGACTGTTCTTTCTCTTCCTGGAGGTCAGCCTCCAGCTTTTTGATTTTCTTTTCACGGTTTCGTCGAAACGTGCTGTACAAAAGGTCCTCTTCGACCTTCTGAATTTGTTCCAGATCATTCTGCGCATCAAACACTCCGGATTTCTCAAAATCCTGAAATAAAATATCTATATATTAATCTGGTTATCCGGTGTCACAATAAACGATCAAAGCAAACGGTAGTTAGAGAGGAACCTCGCTTTGTATTCACCCTTTATCGGGTAAAAATCATTAAAACTATTTCTGTGCAAAAATTTAAGAAAAATAGCTGTTTACGGTTTAAGTAGTCTATTCTAAAAAAAAAATCATGTTTAGAGTTTTAATCTTTAAAAAATTCGCTTAATTTATCTCTCTTTATTATTCGCTCTCTCTTATGAAAATCATTTTTTATTTCTTTTATTTTATTGTACGATTTAAAATTTTTAAACTACTGTGGAATTTCCACGGGTATGATTTGATTAGTATTCCTTTGAGAACAATTGTGCCATATTTAATGCTTGTATCATCATTTGCAAGGTTTTTCTGTTATCTTCCCCACTATTAGGTAATATCCTTAGAGAAACTTTTGGCAAAAACGAACATCAATTTCTAAACGCTAAAACAAAAATAACTCTGCCTCAGCTGAATACTAATAAATAATTAGGGGTTCGCAAAATAGATTTTTCGTAATAATTCTTACCGTATATGTAGCAAAGGGTCTTTGGGGCTCATTAAGATCCCGATGGTGACTAAACTCCAAGGCATTTGCATCGTATTCCCAGCCTGGATTGTAGACGCTACCGCGAATCTGTTAACAAGAAAACATAAATAAAATCATAAATATAAAGATAAATTGAATAAATAAAATAAATAAATAAATACAAAATAAATGAATAGATAGATAAAAGAGATAAATGTAAATAAAAATTGATAAATTAATAAATTGATAAATTAGTAAATGAAAATAAATATATTAAAATAAGTTGAAATAGACTAAAATAAATAAAATAAAATAAATAAGTAAATTAATTAAAATAAATAAATCAATTAGCTGAAATAAATTAAGATAAGTAGAAATAAAAATAAATCACAAGATAAAATCATGAATAAAAATAAATTAAATAAATGAAAATAAAGAAATAAAAAATTGAAAATAAATAAAAATGAATGCATTAATAAACTAATAAATAGAAATAAAACGATTAAAATAAATTAATTAATTGAATAAAATAAAGATAAAAACAAATAAATAGACAAGAATAAATTAATTAAATTAAACAAAAATAAATTAATAGAAATTAATAAAAAAAAAAAAAATAAAAAAAAAAATATGAAAAACGAATAAAAATGAATAAATAGAAATAAATAGATAAAAAATAGTTACAAACAAATAAATAAAAAATAAATAAATTTAAAAATAGATCAAAATAAATAAATAAATGAATAATTTAAAACATAATGCAAAAATGAAATCATACGAATGTTTGTTGTTTGTTCTTTCTTATATAGAAAAAAACAAAGAACCAAAGGCAATTATTTCATTATTAGCTAAAAATGTTTTTATCATTCTAGATTTTTCATTCTGTGACCTACACTAAGAGTGGAAAAACAAAAATAGGCAAACGAATGCCAGTACTATCCTGAACACCATACACTTTTTCTCCGGGCGCAGATGTTGCACATCTGTTAGAATTTACTTTTATCAACATGGTATTTAATAAAAGCATTAAATAAGTGAATAAAAAGCTGAGTTGTAATTGGTCAGATTTGGGAACCAACCTAGCCAAAATTTCAGCATCCAAGTTGTAGATTAAGATTAGAATAATGAATTAATTAATGCAACTAACTGTTGCTAGGGAAAAGTTACAGGATTTTTTTTATGATTTTAACCACAATATTTTCAAAAAAATCTCCATCGCCACTTTTACAGGCCATTAAAAGTGATTTTTATCTAGTGACAAGATACCCTATAAACGAAGTTCAGTAAGGAATTTAAAAAAAAGTTCTTCTGCGGATAGTTTTCTACTGAATAGCCTGCTACTGAGCAACAGTAATCCGAGTAAAAGCTGCGAATATAACGCATATGAAAAAAAAGGCAGCTAACTTCAACTGAGTGAAAGCGTTCTGCTTTATTTATTCCAAACGTGACAATTGAGACGAAAATGTCAAGAAATGAATAATTTATTCAAATGTCACATTAGCAAATAAATTAAAATAAAATAACATTAAAATAAAATAAGAAATTTAAAAAAAACAACAGATACTTTAAACTAAAATTTATTTCCCCCAGACCAATCTGTCAAAGAGTTGGCATTTCCCAGTATTTTAAAATGCTAAAAAAGAAAAAGAAATATTAAATTTTTACTTCGTCAAATCCGGTAACGACAAATTTTTTTTTAAATTCTTAAACAGCACATAGAAGCATTAGAAACACACACACAAATTTGTTAAGTTCTTATGATTTAAAAAAAATATATTATCAAATAATAATTAGTCTAATTCTTAACAGAAAAACTAGCTTATTTATGAACGGAATAACTAACCTGAAAAATAAATAAATAGCTTAAATTCTGAAATGACAAACTAACTTGTTTATTAACGGAATAACTAACCTAAACTAAATGAATAATTAAATTCTTAACTAAAAAATCAGTTTATTTATTAATAATTATTAACTAGCGTAATTCTCACCAGAAAATTTAGCTTATTTTTAACAGAATATCTAACCTAATTATTAACTAAATAACTAGTGTAATTCTTAGCAGAAAAATAGCTAATTTATAAACGGAATCACAAACCTAGCTATTTACTGAATAACGATTGTAATTCCCAACAGATAAATTAGCTTATTTCTGAACTAACCTAATTATTAACTAAATAACTAGCGTAATTCTTAACTGAAAAATGAGTTTATTTCTTAACTCAATAACGAGCTTAATAATTAACTGAATAACTAACCTAATCATTCAACGAATAACGAGCCTAATTATCTACTGAATAAATTACCCAATTATTAAGCAAATTTTTAACTGAATTACTAGCTTCATTATTAACGGAATATCTAGCTTATTTGTTAACTGAATATCTAATCTATTTTTTAACTTAAAAACTGGCTAAATTTTTAGTTGACTAACTATCTTAATTATTGACTGAATATCTAGCGTAATTATTGAGTAAATAACTATTAGGGAGGTTTTCCTCCCTTACTAACTACGTTATTTCATGTCTACCTAAACAATATAAAATACTCTAGAAATCTTTACTCGTAAACCTCGTTTTGAATCTATTATGATGTCATCTTATCCTACACTTAGTGACCACTAATTAGACAACATTGTGGTATCTCTCTTCTTCAATTACTCGACGATATGTGACAATGTAATCAGGGCCCAATTTCGGGCTCTTTCTAATTGCATTGAACTTCAATCGTCTTTTATTTAGGCGAATGAGAGGGGGGGGGAAGAAAAAAGAAAAAAAATTGATGACGATAAACGTTCTCTTCTTCATTGTAAACTGAAAAAAAGACCCTAACAAAAATACCCTAAAAACCTTATGATAATTAAGGATAGTTATTCCGTTCTTTGTTTCCCCTTTTTTTCCCACTTACTAATCCGCATTTTCGATGTAGGGGTTGTTTTGTTTTTTTCTCTTTTATTTGAGTTTTTTTTTTAGTTGGTATTATGACTCAATGTTTTAAAGACTGGTAAAAATGACTCAGACAGAATATATAGAAAAAGGAATTGGAATAAAGACTATGTACATAATATCAGGATAGAGAGTTTTAAAAATACGGATGCGTGTTTCGACGTAGACAAACGTCCATATTTTGTATTTTAGAGACGATTAAAAAGCCCAAACAGAATTTGTAGAAAAACGAAGCAGAATAAAATATAGAGTTGTGAGGATATAATCGAGCCACGTACATCCAAGCACTGGATGGGCTTATAAAATATAGGGGAAGGCTACAAGCAACAGCACTGTTCGTTGTTGTGCGAACAGATGTTTCAAGACTGTCCAATAGAGGCGTCGTCCTCTTCTTTTATAGAGAAAAGGGAAGATGAACCTAACGTACTTCCGGCTGAGTTTAACTGGCTTCCAGTAGGGGACGTAACTCATCTCTACAAATCACAGGATAAAGTTTTAAAAATACTGACGTGTATTTCGACTTAGAAAAAAAATCATACATATATTTAACACTTTTTTCTTATCTTGCTTCCGCTGGCTAAGTGCGGGAATATATGTTTTTCGTATAGCGCTGGTAAAATTGTCCCGTTGTGCTATCTATAGTAAAATAGGGCAAATTCTAACTGTTCTATCATGTAAATTATTACTCAGTCCCGATTGTTCTCTACATCGTGTTAGTTTCGTACCTAATTTGTAAATGTTCCTGACGAAAATGCAGTTAGCATGCGGTTGCTTCTTGCGTACATTGCTTCCGAGTTGAGTTGTACTTATGAAAATGAAATACTGTAAAATACACTGGCGGCAGTTTTCTGTGTAATAAAGTATGTAGGCTGGAATAGACTCATAGTTTGCAGAGCAGTCCTACAGATTGCAAAAAATATTCTATATACGCTCCTAAAATTTCGTTGAGTACTTTCAAATTGTGATTATTTGCTGTCATTAACACAACGGTAAAGCAAAGCCTCTCCTCCCCTTCAGAAACGGTGTGGGTAGAGCACTCCCTAATGACTTCCATAGCAGTTTACATTTTAATTTAGTGGGTCACCTCGTGGCCAAAGTGTTTTGGATTTGGACTGATGCCGTTTCGGTCCGGTTTCGATCCTGATTAAAGGAAGACTTAAAGTTAAAGTGACAGATAAATATATGATATTGGAAGATATAATTTTTCTCAACTGGAGTACCAATTCAATTTTGTTTGAAATTGTTGTTTTTCAAATTTCTAAACCCCTTCTCAAACCTTTTCAAATGTATGAAAAAAAAACAAAAAAACTATTGAATTTAATTTTCAGAATATTAAATTCTCTTGAAAAAAAAGTATTCGTTCCTCCTTCTCGAGGATGACCATTGACATCACTTGGCTCGATGCTGCCAAGTTGGTGATGTCATGACTTGCGCTGAACTTTGATTAAAGTGAAGGAGACTTGCGCAGAATCAACCTCAATCTCCCGCTCCAAGGCGCTGAGTCCACTGGGAAGACAGAGTCGTGACGGCTTGGGGCGAGGCAGGATGCAGTTGTCGGAATGTGACATGTATGCCAGTCAACAGCCTAAGGGACTTTCCTCCTATGACCCAGTGTTTTAACCGCGCCCCCGGACACTAACCTAGGTATTTCCACGTCTTGGCGCCAAAATTCTCTAAATCATTATATGTCGACCCCATGTCGACATATAATCTCATAATGTCACACAGATTTACTTCCTCTTGCATCGAAAGTTTTAATACCATTAACTTTATCGTAACTTAGATCCTAGTTTTAAGGCTACACTGAGCTACAGATATCTTCCTTGATAAATCCAATCTTTAAATAGCTGGATGGTTGTGTTTAACGCCCTATTGATCCCTAAAAGATCATTTAAGGGAAACCTTTGTTTTTTACGAATTCTTTGATTCCATTTTTCCATTATTTTTCGAAATCCTTGAGATGAGGTATGACGAATTCTAAAAGTATTAATCGGACTATTTTCGTCATCCATATTATTTTATTTCTCAAACGTTCCGACTGAATCATTCTTCGGCCTTTCTCGGGGGTCCTGAATTGACTCATATTGTTTTTAGATCTATCTTTTTATTTTTTTTAGAACATAAACACACATTAGAACACATGAGGAGCTTACTGAAAAAGAAACTTCCGTTCAAATAAACCAACAATAAATTTAAAAAAAAGATAGATAAAAAAGATAGATCTAAAAAGGATAGATCTAAAAACAATATAAGTCAATTTAAGACACACGAGGAAGGCCAGAGTGATTCAGCCGAAACGTTGTGAGAAAGAAAATAATAGGGATGAGAAAATAGTCCGATTAATACTTTTAGAATTTATCATACCTTATCTCAAGGATTTCGAAAAATAATGGAAATATAGAATCAAAGAATTGAGAAACAAAAAAAAAGGTTTCTGGCCTTAAATGATCTTTTAGGGGTTAATAGAGCGTTAAACACAACCATCCAGCTATTTAAAGACTGGATTTATGTTGATTAACCATTTATAAAAAAAAAAGAAAAAAAAAGGAAGGAAGAAAATTCTACAAAGAAATAGGCATCAGGGAACAACTATTCAATGAGGTAAGAACATAACTAATAGTCTTCGAACAGAATAGTCATCATTCAAATTCTACGATACAAACTCTTCCGTTCAATCGTAGAATTTTGCTATCACGTGATTCGATTATCTCTGTGTTGAAATGATGGAAATTGTTGTACAGATGTTGTGAACAAGAACACAGGGTTCTAAGCACGCGCGCGTGCGAGTGTGTGTGTGTGTGTGTATGCTTGCGTTTTAGCGCTTAATTATCTCCTCAGCTGGTGGATAATTCAATCTCATCTAATTCCCTCCCTATACGTTTCCGCCATAACAACATTCAAAGGTGCCGTTTTAGTTCTCACTTTGGCTACCTTGGAGTGGTTTCTGTAGTATATAGATGCCAAAATAGAAAGAATAGCTCAAGCTGATAACAAAATATTTCTCTCTCTCTCTCTCTCTCTCTCTCTCTCTCTCTCTCTCTCTCTCTCTCTCTCTCTCTCTCTCTCTCCCCTCCATTTTTTCCTCCTCCTCTCACTCTTTTTCTATCTATTCTATTTTGGTTTTATTTTAAAATGGTTGATATGCCGTGAAACACAAACAAGCATCAACATCCC
>JAYKTE010401911.1:0-10627 GCA_036873565.1 Xipholeptos notoides
TGTGTGTGTGTGTGTGTGTGTGTGTGTGTGTGTGTGTGTGTGTGTGTGTGTGTGTGTGTGTGTGTGTGCGTGTGTCTCCGTATGTGTCCGTATGTGTGCGTGTGTGTGTTCGTGTGTCTGTGTTTGTGCACGTGTCCATATAAGTTATTGCGTCAGTTTGAGTGTGTGTGTATGTGTGTATTAGTGTTCGCGCGTATATATATATGCGTGAGTGTGTTCGTGTGAGCGTCTGTATTTGTGTGTATATATACATATATATATATATATGCATATATATATATATATATATATAATTCTCACAGACAATATCCATATTTTTATTTATAAGAGAAGCCATCCATACAAACACAACCCCAGTCCCACCATCCATGCAGGCAGTCAGGCAGTCAATCAAGCCGATAGATCTCCTCTCGAAAGATCAAATCAACCGAATGAACCAGGAAAGGATCCCGATGATTATCCTGCCACGGTGTATGCGAGAAGGCGAGATAAAAGCGAGAAAGTCTCTGCTTATGCTTATGTTTTACCACAATGGGCGACGTTGAGCGGAACAGGTTACCGATCCGATTTTTGCTAATGTAGTCAAAAAATCGATTAGACTTTTCCAACAAGTTTTATCTTAAATATCTAACTGGTTTTTATTTCACACTAGAGTGTATGTCAGTTAAAAACAGTGAGTTTTGATATCACGAAAGTTGAAAAGAATAATAATCTGAATAAAGACATCGCGTAAAAATGTCATAAAAGGAATTAATATATACTAGTATGGATGCCCGTTAAAAATGACGGATTTTAGTATTACAATATTGTTAAAATATTCTGAATAAATAAATAACATTTTTTTTTAAATCAACATCACCACAACCACCACTACCACCATCTCTATCATCATGACCACCACCGACACCAAAAAAAAAATATCACCATCATCATCATCATCATCATCACCCAGACTTGACACCTCCTGATTGTCTATCCATTAATCTGACGAAGAGCATTTTTCATAAATACGGGTTTTAAAGTGAAAAAAAAAGTTCTTGTTTTGTTGTCTAGTTCTTCAAAATTTGCCCCTGGACAAATGAAAGCTGAATTAAGTCAATTAATGTAACAAGAAGAAGAAGAAGAAGAAGAAAAAGAAGAAGAAGAAGAAAGTAGAAAGAGAAAAAGACAATAAGAACGAAAAGAAGAACTAAGAAGAAAAATAAGAACGGAGTAGAAAAAGAAGAACAAAGGTGAAACAGAAATGAGAAGAACAACAACAAGAACAAGATGAAGAAGAACAAAAAGGAAAAGAACAACAACAAGAAAAATAAAAGAAATTAGTAGTAGTAGTAGTAGTAGTAGTAGTAGTAGTAGTAGTCTTCCCATGATTACAAGAACGGGCAGAAGAAAAAAATACTTTAAAATCAGGGATGGTGAAATTTTCATGATTGCTTTTGATTTCTTTAGACTAAATAAATTTCAAAGAAAAAAATTAATTGGTGAATCATTCTTACAGTTTTAATATCCAATAATATAATAAAATAAAACAATTATTTGCCATTGATTGAATTTCGATAATTATGTTTATTCGAGTTATTTGAGCTTTTCTTCTCATTGTTATTGCTTGTCTGACTTTGTGAGGTAAGTTTTGATCATTATCTACATTCAAATTATTTGGGCTTATATTCATACCTTCATTACTTATCAAAATGTATGAAATGAATCTTAATTGTTATCTTCATTCAAGTTCAAACTATTCTATTTCTATTGTATAAACCTAAATATAACACCCATCAATTTGTTTGGAATCCTCCAATACTTTGGACTACTTCAAATTTCAAACAACTGCAGTTTGTCAATGAGTAGATTGTTTTAATGTGCTTACAAACAACATAATGAAATGTTGCAGATTAAGAATATTGGAGATTTTGTTTCTACGGGAGATATATTTGTAAAGATGAGCTTGCGCAATTAGGGGACAGTCAATTAATTTGTTTCCTTTTCAAAATTCCTTTTGGAAATGTGTTATTTTCAAAATTACACGTGTACTCTTATTGTAATATTATTTTATACACACATAGTTCAAGTTACGCTAAGCCTTAAGGTTTAGTTAATTATCAGTTAATGTGCATGTGTGACAAATTATGTCAAAAAGTAAATGGCAATACAAAAAGTAGAAAAGTCATTCAATTACCAGAAATATTTGAAAACAGTTCTTCCATCCTTGATTTTTGGGAGGATCAAGATTTGGAAATATACATAAATGCCTTTTATGTTTTTTATCAAATGAATGTAAATTGCAGTGTTTTATGAGGATATTTAGAATTTGAGAAGAAGATACGAGAATAGAAAGTAACGTTTTCATTGTTATGGCTTTACGCAAGTCATTTTATTTGCTGAAAACCCTTAATTTAATAAATAAACACGTCATATATCAGCATAGACCAATCAGTTTCTTGTTTATACAATTAAATGTGTTAAACGACTTATTTAAAGTTTACTTTACGTGAACTAAACCATGAAAGTTGATTTTTCCGTAAATGACACACCCTGTATTATCTTCCTTTTTCTGAAGCAGTGCACACATCTAGTCTGAAGATCTTTTTAGGTGTGGAATCAGCGCAAAAAATACTCATAGAAACACTAGAAATTTTCTCATAAGTTTGAGGTGTCCACGAACTTTACTTTTTTAGCATCTGGCCCATAGTCCAAAATTAATGAAGGGTTCCATACTAATAGATAAGTGCTAAATTTAGATTTATACAGTAGTTTGAAATTTGAAATAGTCCAAAGTATTAGAGGATTCCAAACAAATGGATGGGTGTTAAATTTAGGTTTATACAGTAGAAATCGAATAGTTTGAACCTGAGAACAAATAACTTGAATGAAGTTAATAATTAGATAAAAATCTAAGCCCATTTTTAGGCTCTGGCCCATCGTCTATTTGGAAGACTCCAAATTTCAAACTATTGCAGGTCTACTGTATAAATTTAGATTTAGCACTTATCCATTAGTTTGGAATCCTCCACTACTTTGGACTGCTCCAAATTTTAAACTATTGCAGTTCTACCTTATAACCTAAATTTATCACTCATCCATTAGCTCGGAATCCTCCACTTCAAAATCCAAACTAGTTCAAGTTCTGCATTAGTTAATTTTGTATTTTTAATAATCTTTGAAATCTATGTTAACATTAATTTCATTTTTTTAAGTCGTAACTTAAACATAATTCTTCTTATCGTGCCTTTTTATCCAACCCCTTATATACGGAAGTTTATTCAGTTTTAATGTAGTTTTTTATTGTATATTCCTTGATTTAATTTAATAGGTTACGAAGTGCATGGAACTTTTGCATCTGCGCCGTGGTCACGCAATAAGGAAATAACTAGTGAAGGGTATAATGGGTATTGCGTATGTGTGGGTGCGTACGTGTGTGTACATGTGTGTGTGTGTGTGTGTGTGTGTGTGTGTGTGTGTGTGTGTGTGTGTGTGTGTGTGTGTGTGTGTGTGTGTGTGTGCGCGCGTGAGGGTGGGAAAAGAGAGTGAGAAAGGAAAAAGAAAAGAAACAGAAAATAAGATACAAGGAAAAAAGAAGATAAAGAAAAAAGGAAGATATAAAAGAATACAAATAAAGAAAAGAAAAAAAAGAATAAAAAGAAAAGAAAAAAGCGTATGAAAATGGAAAAAGAAAATGAAAAAAATAAATAAAAATAAACAGAAGGAAAGAAAATAAATAAGTAGGAAATAAAGAAAATTGAAAAGGGAAAATCGAATGAAAGAAAGAAACAAACAAAGAAAAAAAGGAAGAACGAAAGAAAGAAAGAAAGAAAGAAAGAAAGAAAGAAAGATAGAATGAAGGAAGGAAGGAAAGAAGGAAGGAAGGAAGGAAGGAAAGAAAGAAAGAACGAAAGAAAGAAAGAAAATAAGGAAGATAGAAAGAAAAAAGAACAAAAGAAAGAAAGAAAGAAAGAAAGAAAGGAAGATAAAATGAAGGAAGGAAGGATGGAAAGAAAGAAATAAATAAAGAAAGAAAGAAAGAAAGAAATAGGTAAAAAAAGAAAATGGAAAAGGAAGATAAGAAAAAAAGGAACAATACCAAAAAAAGAAAAGAAAAGAATGAAAAGAGAAAAAGACGGAAAGAGGGAAAAGAAAGAATGAATTAAATGGAAGTAAGGGTGAAATAAAGGAAAGTGAAGGAAAGAAAAAGAAAAGAAAGAAAAAAGGCAAGAAAGGCAAAAAGAAAGAGAAGGAATGAAAAGAAGAAGAGAAGAATGGGGAAAAAATATGGCAAAGAAAAGAAAGGTAAGAAAGAAAAAAGACTGGAAAAAAGAAAAAATGAAAAAAAAAATGGTAGAAAGAGGAGAAAAAAGAAAGAAAAGAAAATCAAAAAGAAAGAAAGAGGAATGAAAGGCAATTTCCCTTTCAAGTCTTGAATCGTCCAGTTTACGTGATGAAAATATAAGTATTTTCTTCGTTTGATTTTCACCTTTTAATTTACCACCCAAGCCACCTTCTTTTCATCTCTCTCACCTGTCGATTCCTCACTCTACTTTCCTTTCATCTCTCTCACCTGTCGCTTCAATGTCATGCAATTCTTCTTCGATTCAAGAGAAATGTCGATTTTAATGCTGGATGGATTAAGAAATTTTATAGCAAACACTTATCACACGAGGGCAAGAAAAATTATGTTTGTGCCAATGAAGTGTCCTATTATAGTTCTGAATCAACTTATTTATTTCAATACAATATACATATATATGATATATAGTTAATCGAGCACCAAACCAAGTTAGGCACAAGTCAAATTTAAATGCTTTTTACATTCCTGGACTTTTTATTAGCAGTGTTATTCTTCGCCTAGATGAGTTACCCTCCCAAATTAATAAGCCCCATTTGTCTGAGGTTGCTGGAAATCAACATAATGGTTTTGACTGGGATTTGAACTTGTTTGATACGATTCCAAAGGCCAAGCTTCTACCATTCCTCCACATTCACTGCACAATTTTTCCTTAACCACTAATTTTGAATTTACAGCATTCCTTCCAAACGTTTTTTTTTTTTTTCATTTTTTTTCTTTCTTCTCCTTTTTACTGTCCAGTTTATTTATTTATTTCATTTAGAAAAGATAGAACTTAGTTTCTGATGAAGGGTCCAGGTTTTCTATAGATTGCGAAATCTTTTTCATTCGGTAGAGGGATTATGGTGAATCCCCAGAAGAGAAGACAATGTCGAAGCACATGAAGCTAGGCAAAGTTTATGCACTGATTTTTTTTTTTTGGGGGGGGGCGGACTGTTGTCATCTTCATTATAGTTGTTATTAAAAACTCGGTACGGACCCGAATATGGAAGACCAGAAGTAAGAGAAATATTTATCAGATCGAAAAATCCAACCTTGATCGTCTCTCGGATCCGTGGCTCTGTAGATAGAGGCATTAAGTCTCAACGGTTCCAGTTGAGCATTGGCAGAAGATAGCAGTTTTAATTCCTAAGCAGGCCAGAGATTTAAATCATCAAAATACGGTGCGATAGACAACAACTATGGAATGCAGTGTTTACTGGATATACGATTGCAAGACTCGTAGCTCCTATCCGGGGTGGCAGTTAATCACCTGACAGGGGCCAGAGGATAAGTTGGCCGAAACGTGTTGTAATAACACTTAAAAAAATGACGACAACGGCCCGAAAATAAAATAAGTACATAGATTATGAAGCCTCATCTGAAAGAATTCCAAACAAATATAACTACGCAAAGTTGTCACATCAAACACTTCCATTGTCCTGTCGCTACATTGGGCAGGTCGATTCCAACATGATGAGAACATTATGCGGTATCATTCGTTTAAATATTTTCCATCGCAAATTCTACTCATATAATTGATTCTATTAGTTTCTTCATATAAACGTTACAATTTTCAATTAATAGATACAAAACTTTCTGGAACAACTCAAAAATAAATGTGTACCCTGATCGTCAGGACTTCGGAGGACCCCACCAAAGACTCAGCCAAACTCGGTTTTAACAAATTTACAACTTTATTTCTTGTCAGATGCAACCGTTAGTGTGTGTGCGCGAGTTGTTGTGATTCTTTAGTGCGGCTGGTTGAAGTGTCAAAATTTGCCGACTGCTATAGTGACAATCAGCTGGGTAGCGGTGTTGGTTGGGGGGGGGCTAGGAACACGCGGTCTGCGTAGCGTTAGCAAAGCCACCGGATTCTGTTCTCCCTGCTTCGTCTGTTCTCTGATATATATATGGAATTATCCATTGTCCATTGTTTAAACAAAACAACATATTTACATTCCTCAAATATTGGTTTATCCAAATCAAGAGAATGTTTCGATTGTTGAACACTGGAACGTCGAATTCAATATGTTGTTTATCTTTCCCGATTGACCTTGGTTCCGGCCAACCCCACACTTGCCAACACCCCTCGCGTCCGACCTTCACCGGCCGGTAATTTAAAGGCGGAGGCCTTATAATATTACATGTGTCTGTCTGAGTGTGTGAGTGTCTGTGTGTAAGTTTGTTCCTTATGACCTCCGAACCGATTGGGCCAATTTTCTTTAAGATCTATTCAGCTGCACTTTATGTGTCTGGAAAGGTTCTTAGATAAACGTGGTTTCGGAATACCCTTGATAAGTATCGAACATTGATTATAAAAGAAATCAGCTTCTTAAACGAAGAAAATAGAAGTAAAACCGTAAAATTTGTGTTTATGGGGGTATAAATAATATTATAAAGAAATAAACAAAAATGGTGAGAAGAAAATACGATAAATAGACAGACAGATGGACAGGTAGAAAGAAAGATATATATATACGTATATATATATATATATATATATATTTATAGAGAGAGAAAGAGAGAGAGAGAGAGATAGAGATAAAGAGATATATAGATATATAAATACATACATATATGCATGCATATATTGGCGCAGCGTATAATGTATATAAAGGGCAGCAAGGGTGGAGTAGTGATAAAAGCTGGGGCTTTGGAAACATATTACACGAGTTCAAGTCACATCACATCACATTCACTTTCAGCTGTCTCCGGCTGATAAGGCTCGTTAACTCGGGAGAGAAACTCATCTAGGTGGAGGGTAAAACTAATTTTAAAAAGCCCAGGGATATAATGAGCACGTTAAAATGATATTGTGCCTAACTTGGATTGTGCTCGGCCAAGTTAATACAATACAAGCATGCATATATTTATATATTTGATTGAAAAAGAAACACATGGACGGCAAGGAAGAAAGGACGATTTAACTAAGAAATGGTTGTTAGTTTGATACATATATACGTACATATGTACGATCAGAGCGCAGTAAGTGAACTAGAGATTAATTACAAAGGACGTAGGTATTGAAAAAGAAAGAAATAACGTAATATAATGACAAATATCTACAGAATGTAAACCATGACATGGCAGTAATTCTAATCGACAATTTAGTTTTTTTTAAAGAAGCATTATCAACTAGAAATGTTAGTTGCTATACTCTTTAGAGTCAGATGATTCAGATTAAAATACTAAAAAAAAAGTGCCAGAGTAGAGTTAAACCATTGAATGATTACTGCTGAATTGTTCCGCGCCACACATATGGCGTCTAATATTAGCAGTGACACTAGCTATGCTCCTATGACTATTCATTGTGATGTAGCAAAGGTAAACACGCCCAAATGAAGGCTCACGGTTCGAGAAGTTATAGAATCCATACCAGAAGTTTTCTTGGTGGCTTGAAACGGTCCATTGCAGTAAATCCATCACTGCCAATGGCTGAACTGACGAAAAACCGGAATGTGACCAAAATGACCATTTCTAATGCAGTACAGAAAGATCCTGGTATGAAGTAATATTGGAGACGACGTCCTAACAATCTTACAGTGAAATCTAAGACCATTTGTAAAGAGAGAGGTGCTACTCAGTCTCCTGAAACTCCTGAAACTGGTACCGTTCGAATGTCTGTGGAGGGGAAAAGTTTGCAGAAATTCAACTGTTATCGCCAATGTATATTCTTGAGTTTCTTCAGCAATACAGAGTAAACATCCTCCTTCTATTTTGTGTTCGGCGCTGTTGCCAGCCATGAAAAAGTCATGCCACCTCACATCATTGAAGTGGACTTGAAGATCGATACGGCGAAATATTTGCATTTTCCGGAAGAAGTTATCTTATCCAGCATTAGGAAAAACTATGATCCCAAGAAAAGAATGTTCATTGAGAACCCTCCACCTTCAACTTTCTTGAATAAAGAGTTGCCAATTGTTGTGCCCTCAACTATATGGCCCTCTAGTCCTCCAGATTCTAAACCCTGCGCTTGTTGGTTACAGGGTGATGTTGAGAACATTTCTAATGCTCGACCCCATAAGAGAGTAGCCTCTATGAAGACCTCCATAAGGCGAGCATTCAGCGGTATCAAGAAAGGGTCAACTGTTAAGGCCTGTCATGCTTTTAGGGCACTTATTCACCAAGTTGTGAATGCAGAAAGCGGAGGCATAGAATAAAATGTTTGCATTAAATAAGACAGTTGAATAAATTATATGAACATAAACGGATCTTTTACTGTCTCTTCTTTATCAAGGTTTAAAGTTTGAGATCTGCCAATTTATCGTTCACATTCTGAATAATTGATTAGCAGACACAAATTAAATGCCTTTTGGTGATTGTTAACTTCTTGCTCATGTGATTATCAGAGCTGTATTAAATGATCGTAAAAAGAATGATGTGCCTTGAAACATAAAACAATTACACAACTAACCAACCAATGAAAAATCCAAACCCATCAACAAATCATTGAACCAACCAACCAATCAACCAACCAGCAAACAAACAAACAAGCAAACAAACAACAAACAAATCCATCAACCTACCAGGCAACCAACCAAAACAAACAAAAATCAAATAAAAGAACAAAAACAAAGCTAAAAGCCCTTAACTTACCAACTAACCAACCAACCAACCAACAAAAAAACAATCAAACTAACCAATCACCTAAAGAACAAATCAATCAACTAATCAACCACAAAACAAATCCATCAACCAACTGACCAATCAACCAACGAAACATTCAACAAACAAATAAACCCATCCATCCATCCATCAAGCAAACAAGAAACCAACGAACCAACCCACGAAACCAATCAAACCTATCCATCAACAATCTTTGTCATATACTTTCTTATTATTACTTGTTCTTGATTCTTCCTCTATTTTTTATGTGTGCTGCTTTCGTTCTTAAAAAAAACGGAATGAAAGAACCCGACCACCCTACCTCATATTTCTTCTTCTTTTTCTTCCTCTTCTTCTTCTTCTTCTTCTTCTTCCCTTCCTCTCTGTTTATTTCAATTGGTATTTATGTGCAATGTTTGCTGTTTACCAACAATTGATATTCGTCGTTTTGCTCTTTTCACAGAGCATTCACCTTTCTATAATTGAATCACTCCGACTTTCTTCTTCCCAAATCTGACTTGGTCCTCCTCGTCTTTCTCTTCCTTCCCCTTTCAATTTCCGATTTTGCTACGTCTTATTCTTTTTTTTCTGTCACCTTTTCCTTTTTAAATATATACATATATATTTTTTAGTTCTAGCTTCTTTATTTCTCATAATTTTGTTTCCATTTTTATTCTCCCACCTTTGTTATTCAAATAATTTTCACCTTTCCTCTTTCGAAATATTTTTCTACTTCAATAACATACAAATACGCCCACATACTCATATACATGCATACAAACACTCACACACATACACCCACGCACACACACATATATATATATATATATTCAGTAAATAAGTTTTCTTTCTTCCTTTCTTTCTTTCTTCCTTTCTCTCTCTCCCCCCTCTCTCTCCCCTCCACATATTTCTTTCTCCCTTCCTTTCTCCCTTCCTTCCTTCTTTTCTCCCTTCCTTCCTTTCTCCCTTCCTTCCTTTCTCTCTCCCTTCCTTTCTCCCTTCCTTCCTTCTTTTCTCTCTTCCTTCCTTCCTTCCTTCCTTCCTTTCTCCCTTCCTTCCTTCCTTCCTTCCTCTCTCTCTCTCCCCTCTCTCTCCCCTCCACATATTTCTTTCTCCCCTTCCTTTTCCCCAAACCCTTCTTCCCCTCTATCCCCATTCCTTTCAAACCCGCCCTCCATTTTCACAGACAATCCAAACATCTTTATTTCTATCTTCAAAAACAGAAGAGTTGGCAGTTTTTCAGAAACGCAGCGCAGCTTGCTTGAGCTTCCTCCTCTTCTCTTCAAGGATGTATTTTTATCATTTCCTTTCCTTCGTCTCCCTTCATACATAATGTCCCTCCTTCAGTCTGACCCTCATTCATTCCACCTTCATTCATCCCACCCTCATCATCTTGATTGCTTCTCATTTCAAAAAATAAAAAAAATAAAATAGGATTGGTTTTTATCAGGTGCTAATAAACCCATGCTGTCAAAAATGAGGAAAATGTTAGCTGATTACTAGGGCTATGGTTGTTCCATTTGCGTTCATATTCGTACTAATACTGGGCAGCGAGGCTGGAGCAGTGGGAAAAGCTTGGTCTCTGGATACGTTGTACACGAGTTCAAATCCCAGTGAGGTTTGAGCAGTTGGAAAAGCTTGGTCTTTGGATACGTTGTACACGAGTTGAAATCCCAGTGAGGTTGGAGCAGTGGGAAAAGC
>JAYKTE010402021.1:0-10627 GCA_036873565.1 Xipholeptos notoides
TTTTTTCTTTTAATATTTTTAATTCAATTTTTTCTTGTTTTCTAACAAGAAACTTAGTCACTGGGTTGAGGGTCTTAATATAATTTCCAAGCTTTCTTCCAAACATTTTCAGTGCTCTTTGATCATCCTCAGGGATTGAAATTTTTGTCAGTTACATTCTAGTTTTTATTGTGTTTTTTTCCTCATAAAATATAAGCAATATTGGTCACACCAGAACAAAACTAGGCAGATGATTAGCAACACATCAAAACAACACTAGTACCCTCCAAAACACATAGAACAACAACACAAACAATTATTGATAAACAACACTAAAATAAAAGAAAAATGCAATAACTACAAAAGACTAGCAATATTAGAAGCTCTACATAATAATAACAAAACCCCAAAACTAAACAAAACACCTTTTCATAATAGCAACAGAATCTTACATTTATTCTAATAAAAAACTGTTTTACAAAAAACGCCAAAAGAACAATGCGAAAATAAAACATAAGGAGAAAATACATCTTAACTACAACAACAAAATAAACACATCAGTTTCTGTTCATGAATGCATAAGTTCAGTCATCATTAATAATGCAATTTGCAATCCCCTCTCATCCATTCGTCTGAGCAGTGGTAAAACGAGTTCAATGGTAAAAAGTCAATTTTTTGTGAAATTAACTTGAATTGTCTTATCAATTTTAAATGTTACATGTTTTTAAATGTGGTGGCCCCTAGGGACAGTAAACAGTAAAATGCCTTCATGTTGTATACTCTAAAATTATTTAATTTCTGTATCTATGTTATCCTCTTCATACTAAAAAAATATACAAGATTTTATTTTTCGAAATCCTTTAGAGGGGGTATATAAGTTCTAAAAGTAATATTTGGACTATTTTCCTCATCCATTTCTTTCTCACAATGATTCGACCGAATAACCCTAAATTAAGAAAAAAAAGATAGATGAAAAAAAGATAGATCTAAAAACAATATGGACACCTGAGGAAGACCGAAGGGTGATTCAGCCGAAACGTTGTGAAAAAGAAAATAATATGGATGAGAACAATAGTCCGAGTAATACCTTTAGAATACAAGATTTTTTTCAAGTAACATATTTCAATAAAAATTACTTATCTAATTATATATCTTCTTGAAGTATTGCCCGGCTTTGCTCAGGGGCTGAACTCTTGCAATTAAGGTAGTGAAGTCTGAATACCCTTTATGTCAATTTTCAAGTCTGTAGACCAAAATTAGCTGAAGAGTTTGAAAGAGACTGATTGTTAGATTGTTTTTACTTTCACATTTTCAATTTCTGAAAAATATGATTGTTTATTTTTGTGTGTGTATGGTCAATCAGTTTCTGCCAAACACCTCTTTTAATTTGGGGTTTATAGACTGGTTTTAATCTGGAAAAATAACTGCTAAAGGGACCAAGTTTGGAATTAAAATCTTTATTTTAAATTCAATGTTGCTTCACCATGTCTGTCCGCATAAGTTTTGGACAGGGTTTGCCTCATTTTTTTCATTACACTTTGAGGGTGGCTGTGCTTGTAATAGGGCTTACATCTATTAATAAAGGTGTGATTGAAACCTGAAGTGAGAAGGAAGTGGATTTAATTTTAGTTGGTTGCAATATTCATTCGTATTGTTTTGATGTCTGTTTCCAGAGAAACCAAAACAGCAAGACAAATAATGTTCTCTTTAAATAATTCTTTTGTATAGGGTTTATTCAATTGGGAGTTTTTTATTTGCCCGTTCGATCATTACAGGCGAAAATAATAATGAAAGGGGAAATCAATGATAAATCAATATCATTTCAACCTGGAAACATGCAGTAGGAATGTGCAACAGTGCAATACTGATCAATGCATTTCTTATTGATTATTTCAACCAGGAAACATCCAGTAGAAATGTGCAACATTGCAACACTGATCAATGCATTTCTTAGTGCTTATTTCAACCAGGAAACATGCAGTGGGAATGCACAACAGTGCAGCACTGTGCAATGCTCTTGTCCATGATCATTTTAACCAGGGACATGCAGAAGGAATATGCAGCATTGCCTGACTGCTTATCTTTTTCTTTATTTCTTCTAATTTTCTGTATTTAAAGCCTTAATACTGAAAATTGCACCTTATGTATTGACAGTTTCGGCATCTATGCCTCGTCAATACAGCCCTGCAAACCACGAGACATCCTTCAGCCAGGATTGTAACCGGACCAAAACAATGTCAGACCGAATTCCTGACCACTCATGCACTAGATGACCCATTAAATCCAAATGCTATATAAGTCAATAGAAAGTGATCAACGACCACCCTTTCTGAGAAGGAGGATGGGACTTTAATGAAGAAGTCCAGTTGGAACAATGGATAGGCAGTCATAATTTGGAATTGTAATGTGTGAATTCAGTTTACGCTCACATTTGGACTAATGCACCTGGGAAAGGTATGAATCCCTATCCCCCACAACTATGGATTAAACTGTGCATATTGTGTTATTCAAAAACCTATGTGTGAACAAAAGAATGTTCATCAAAAAATGATTGTTCTTGGCATTAAATAACCTGTCTCGCTCCTAGCAAAGGAGTGAAGCTCCTTAGGCGGTTGACTGGCATACGTGTCACCATCCACCCCCAGTTTTCCTCAGGTGACCTAAATTGTTGACTCATATTGTTTTTAGATCTATCTTTTTCTGAAATTTAGCATTGGATTTATTTTTCTCCTTTTAACAGAAGATTTGTTTTTGTTATCAAGCGTTTCTTTTTCAGTAAGATCCTCACGTGTTTTATTGTGTGTTTATGTTCTTCTTGTATTATTTTATTTCAAGTAAGTTTTTCACGTGTTTTAACGTGTGTTTATGTTCTTCTTGTATTATTCTATTTCTACTAAGTTTTCCATGTGCTTTTAATGTGTTAATGTTTTTCTTGTATTATTCTATTTAAACGTAGTGAAACAGAGAATAATAAGAAAAATGCTTGTAAAATTTATCACCCTTCACGATCTCAAGGATTCTGAAAAATAAAAGACATTTAGTTGTAACTTTAGTGGACTACTTTGAATATTTGCAGGTCTCGGTGTGGCCAGTACCTGACGGTCATTGAGAAAGTCTGCAATAAAACAAATCCTGTTGGAATTAATACGAAGAAAGAATCCTCAGATGATGTCCAGCAGATACGCAATGCAACAGCCAGAATTTTGCAGACCGTCAATGCTACAAAATCAGGTGAGGCTATTGTTCCCCTTTGTTGACTTGTGCATCGTAAAATGCTGACTCGAATTGTTACAATATTATTGTATCAATATCATGGGCAGCGAGGTTGGAGCAGTGGTAAAAGCTCGGTGTCTGGAATCGTATTACGTGAGTTCAAATCCCAGTAAAAAAAACCCACTACATTCGCTTGCAGCTGTCTCGGGCAGATGAGGCTCGTTAATTCGGGAGATTAACTCATCTAGGTGAAGGGTAACACTGATTACAAAAAGCCCGGGGATGATGAGCACATAAAAATGGCCTTGTGCCTAACTTGGGTTCATGCTCGACCAAGTAAATATAATATCATTGTGGTGTGGAAAATACGAGAAGCTAAAACAAAAAGACCTGGCAACAGGGAATATGAAAAACGTATTATCAAATATACATAGAAAATTTGAAAATTTACTCTCTTACTAAAAAGAATTAATAAAATAAATTATTTAAATAAAGTCAAAATTAAAAAAAAAAAAACGTGCTCATTTACAAGAAACTAGTAAAACAAAGAAAACATTTATAAAGCATATAAAAAGGTTTATATAAACAAAAACAACAAAAATTATTCCTCAAAATAAAGACTTTTATGAACTTTTGAGACAACTTATTATCTATATTAGGTTGTCCCAGAAGTTTGTAAATGATATGAAATTTTACTCACCAAGTAAGTAATAACAAAAACAACAAAAAGTATTCCTCAAAATTAAGAAAATTAGTGTTTATGAACTTTTGGCACAACCTATTATATTAAATAGTGTTGGGATGATTCCTAAATTTTGTCCGATTCCCATACCAATTCTGATTCCAGGAAAATGTTGATTAACGATTCCGATTAATGATTAACTCAAAAATTCAAGAGAATTGTAATGAAAGAATCATAAATCTAAGGTATTTATTTAATGATTCGATTCCGATTCCCCCCAAAATACACGATTAACGATTCCGATTCCTAGGAATCGTCCCATCACTAATATTAAGTTTTTCCAAAAGTTTGTAAACACTTTTAAAATTTACTTGCTGAATAATATCAAAAACTACAAAATTTATTCCTCAAAACAAGGACCATCATTAGGGATCTGCAATTGATCTGCAAGCTTTCAGATCTAGTGAAAGTACCATGCAACCAGCTTTGAACCAAAGAATTCTTGACGTGCTTTCTCAAACTTTTGGGACAACCAAATATAATAAATATTTTGATCTTTCTACAATGTCTTTGGAAATCTTGGATTGTAATTTCTCTCTCTTTCTCTTTTTTTTTTTCCTTTTTTTTAAAAATTCTAGACCGGAACCTGAAGGAATCATTCATTAAACAGAATGGATTTACTATTCTCATGATGGCTCTGAGGGAGGTGAGTATCAACGTTTTTTTTTGGGTTTTATCGAATTTCTTGCAACATTTTTGATCTAATCACTGTAGGGTATGACCATTACCATTTCACTGATTCCCATTTATATTTAAAGGTGTAGAAGATGGGCTAATCAGAGGAGAGAACGGATGCAAACTATACCATAGGGTGGGCCAAAATTAGGTATATAGTTATGAAAAATAAAAAAGGTCCAAAGTTAGGTTTATTTTTAAATCTAAAGAATGCTAAAATAATCTTAGACAGAAACTATCTAATCCCTTAACCGCTCTAAATGTCCTCCTCCGCCAACATTGCAACATTCTTCCAATACACAGTGCGGGCCAAAAGTAGGTATACATTTATGAAAAATAAAAAAAGGTCCAAAGTTAGGTTTACAGAAACTATCTAATCCCGTAACTGCTCAAAATGTCCTTCTCCTCTGCCAATATTGCAACATTCTTCACACCAGTTTAAACACTCTGACACACAGCATCTTCATACTTTCAATACTTCTTTAATATCCATTTTCTTTGCTCTTCATTTAAATTATTTGCCATTACTAAAATAAATTATTTAAATAAAGTCAAAATTAAAAAAAACGTGCTCATTTACAAGCAACTAGTAAAACAAAAAAAACAAACATTTATAAAGCATATAAAAAGGTTTATATAAAGAAGCATATAAAAAAAGTTCTGTATACCTACTTTTGACCCAACCTGTTTGTGTGATATGATGAGAGATTCATTATGTTTGTTGTTTGGAATAGACTGGAATTGAACTCGCAACCACAGACTTCATTTTTATAAAGTGACAGTTATGAAATTCGGTCATGGCCAGAATGTAAAGAATGTACAATTTGTTTATACATAGATATCTAAATAAGCATTTAAGTTGTTCAAATACAAAACAGAAAATTGTTTTGGGTCTGAAATATTTTACTGGCATTTTTGGACAAGTTGAGTTATTTAAGTATTAACAAAAGAATTTATTTAGTGACATAGAAAATAGTTGCAATTAATTTGTTTTAGTTTATTATGTAAAGATTAGATTAGAAGTGAAAATTCAGTTTGTCTGGAAGACTGGCCTTGATGATTAGGTTGCATCTGGCAACTCAAGATGAGGAGGTGTTGACACGCTGAGTGTTCAGCTAGCTATTCTCTCCAAACATGATTGCAATCGGAGAGAAAGAATAAAAATATATATTTAATATTTCTATTTGAAAAAAAAATCATTGTTTGTTGTTTGTGTGATTCCTCCACACGAAACAGAGTTCTTACAGAGATAGACACTCAGTCACACACACACATGCACACGAGACGGATCACAGCTAGTGACAATACATACACACACACAAGACAAACGAAGTGAGATGATAGCCTTTTGTACCAGACGAATGCTGCAACAGAGGCCATGGATGTAGCCCAAAAGGTGGGGTATCCGGTGAGACAGCCACTCCTCCCTCAACAATGGTATCTCACCAGAGGGCCCAAGGGGGTGGCGAGCAAACACAAAGGGCCCCCTCCGGGTTCAGGACAGACTGGGGATGTGGCGAAGAGAGAGGAGGGCAAGTCATAGACATAATATAACTTATGTAAAATTAGGACCACTTTGTCTAAAATAGAATTTTCAATTTATATGTTACTATTCAGACTTTTTTTTTGCTTTATTATGAAAGGTTTTTGATTTTTTATAATATCCTAATATTAGGACCACTTTGTCTAAAATAGAATTTTCATTTGATCTGTTACTATTTGGACTATTTCTTTTTTGCATTATTATGAAAGGTTTTTTATTTTTTATATTATCCTAAAATTAGGACCACTTTATCTTCTACAAAAATGGTTCTACACCCCACAGTTACTATTTCTATTAATTTATTTCTCTTTTTCCCTTTATTATAAAAGTTTTTTTACTTTTTATATATATCCTAAAATTAAGACCATGTTGTCTACAACAGAGATGGCCCTACATCCCACTGAGTTTTCATTCTTTCTTTCTGTCTTTCTGTCTGTCTGAGTATCTGTCTACCATTTTATCTATCTGTCTGTCTGTGTGTCTATCTATCTATCTACCAAGCTATCTATCTATCTATCTATCTATCTATCTATCTGTCTGTCAGTCTCTCTGTCTGTCTGTCTGTCTATCTAGTTATGAGTGTGCATGTGATCATCCCATTAGTTGTCCCTTGATTATCTAATGCTCCTAAAGTAATTATTTCATTGCTTATATTCAGAAATATTGTACGCCTTGCATATGGAAAAATGATTTTTTTTGCTTTTTTTAACGTTTATTGCCATGGCTACAATAAGTCGATACTTCCTGTCGTTGTAAGCTCATCCATATTCAATGGCTATTTCCGATACATTGGGTGTTTTTTTTTATCTTTGAGAAAAGGACACTTTAGACAGAAAAACGTAAATTGCCCCCCTTCGCTGGGCGAAGTCCACCTAGGGGAGTTGATGGGCTGTCAGACTTAGGAATCGCAATACGTGAGTTCGAATTCCAGTCCATCCCAGTCTATGTTCAAATTTGGACTAATACTCTTGGGAAAGGTACAAATACCCCACATTCTCTCCAGCTATGGATTAAATGGTGCATTTTATGTTATTAAAAAAAACTATGGACAAATTAAACATTTATGAAAATGATTGTTCTGGGCATTAATTAAATGACCTAAATTTCCTTGATATGCCACTTTGGGTCTGCCTCAACAGCATCTTTAATGGCTTCTGGATCAAATGGTTTTAGTCTTACTGAGCGTGGCTTATCTTTGAGGTTAAAATTTCCAGATGAAAACTTTGCAAACCACCTTCAGCATTTTGATTTATCTGGCCTGTCTCCCTGAGTACCCCAGTTTCAGTACCACTGGTCTGGCGCGGAGGGCTCCCTTTGTTACTTGTGCGTGTGTGTGACTGTGTGTGTCGCTGCTTTGTGGCGAGGGATCATACAAATAAACAAAGTTTTTTTTTCAAATAAAAATATTAGATATTTTCATTTCTTTTTTTTTTTTTACAATCATGATTGGAATCATAGAGAGAATAGTAGCTAGCTTCGTCAAGTCGACTGCCCACTCATCCTGAGCTGCCCAATACAACCACCACCAGCCGGTCTCCCAGGCAGACTCCAACTCTCCCAAAACCTACACCTTAAATAATAAACTAGAACAAAACAACCAGTGTTAATTATTCAATTGTTTACTAAATACATTCTCCAATAACCCAACGTGCCCTCCAAAATATCAGTCAAATATTTCAAATCCAAAACAAGGAATTCCTTTACAATATAATAACAAACTCAAATACCTTAATCTATTCTAAACAACCAACCTAACGTACCCGTCATTCTATTACACTATTATGGAGCACACTTTGTCAATGACATCACTGTCACCACTCTGAAATTGATGAACACATCTCCTATATGTGCTGACATTAATTGTACTGGCTCCGTAAACGTTCAACGGATGCTAGTTGAATTTTTTTGCATGTAGGAATTCAATGATGCATCTCTGCTTCTGATGCACCTTCATGACAGAATTTGCTTTCTTCGAGTCTCATATCATCAATATCTGCAACAGAGAGATGAAATTTTCATGTGATGAATGCATACATTTATTCATTATAACAATGCAATTTGCAATCCTATCTGATCCATTCAGGTGGGATAAAAAAAATAGGAGGCATTGCTTTTTGATTGCCCCTTGTATATATAATATATATAAAAGATAGGAGGTATTACTTTTGGAACAAGACTTGTATATAAAAAAATAGGAGGCATTACTTTTGGAATGAGATTCGTATATGAAAAATAGGAGACACTACTTTTGCAACAACCCTTGGAAAAAATAACTTTAAAAAATAGGAAGTATTACTTTTGGAACAACCCTCATAAAAAATAACTTGAAAAAATAGGAGGCATTACTTTTGGAACGAGACTTGTCTTTTTACTTGAATTACAGTAAAAGTAAATTTTACAAAACAATGTTGCTGTTTATAATGAGTTGAGTTAATCCTGTGATAATCTGTCGAAAGTCGACTTAACATAGTTTAATATTTAATCCACAGCAAAGCTAAACATATTGATTTGATTAACATTGTTTTCTTACTGGTTGTCATCTTAATTTCAAGAATAGCTATCTTCGAGAGATGTTTTGGAATAAGGAATAAATAATAATGGAGTTGGTTTATCGGAATCCTTAGGATGAGGCTTGATTATTTGTACACCTATTTTTCGGACTGCTGTCCTCATCCTTGTCATTGTTATCTTCACAATCGTTGGGATGAGGCTTGATAATTTGTACAAGTATTTTTCGGACTGCTGTCCACATCCTTGTCATTGTTATCTTCACAATCCTTGGAATGAGGCTTGATTATTTGTACACCTATTTTTCGGACTGCTGTCCTCATCCTTGTCATTGTTATTTTCACAAACCTTGGAATGAGGCTTGATAATTTGTACACCTATTTTTCGGATTGCTGTCCTCATCCTTGTCATTGTTATCTTCACAATCGTTGGGATGAAGCTTGATAATTTGTACACCTATTTTTCAGACTGCTGTCCTCATCCTTGTCATTGTTATCTTCACAACGTTTTGCATAATGTACCCTTCGGCCATCTTCAGTTAATCGAACTCGGGAACCTTCTTGTCGTAGTCAGGAAGAAGGTTCTCGAGTTTGATCACCTGAAGACGACCGAAGGGTTCATTGGCCAAAACGGTTTGAAGATAACAATGACAAGGATGAGGACACTAGTCCAAAAAATATTTGTACAAGCACAATAATAGAGTTGTTCCAAAAGTAATGCCTCCTAATATTTTATATAAGAGTTTCATTCCAAAAGTAATGCCTTCTAATATTTTATATACGAGGTTTGTTCCAAAAGCAATGCCTTTTATCATTTTATATAACTAATACTCAGACATGAGTGAGAGCCAGTGGCAAAGTAGCAGTAATTCCATAATAATAATAATAACTGGCTGGACCTATAAAAAAAGTGTGTTGAACTCTTTTATGTACTTACCATTTAAATTGGTTTGTCTAAATAACTTGAAATGACTCTCTGAGTGTTAACAGCAGAAAAATAAATGCATTTTACATTTCTAATTTCTCATGAAAAAAAAAAAATTTAAATACAGCAATGCGTTTTTGTCCAATCAGAACATTGCTATCTTTTTCTAATCTTGAAATGTGTTTTTGTCCAATCAGAACATTGCTACCTTTTTTCTAATCTTGTAATGTGTTTTTGTCCAATCAGAACATTGCTACTTTTTTTCTAATCTTGTAATGTGTTTTTGTCCAATCAGAACGTTGTTACCTTTTTTCTAATCTTGAAATGTGTTTTTGTCCAATCAGAACATTGCTACCTTTTTTCTAATCTTGAAATGTGTTTTTGTCCAATCAGAACGTTGTTACCTTTTTTCTAATCTTGAAATGTGTTTTTGTTTAATCAGAACATTGCTACCTTTTTTCTAATCTTGAAATGCATTTTTGTCCAATCAGAACATTGCTACCTTTTTTCTAATCTTGAAATGTATTTTTGTCCAATCAGAACGTTGCTAACTTTTTCTAATCTTGTAATGTGTTTTTGTCCAATCAGAACATTGCTAGCTTTTTTCTAATCTTGAAATTTATTTTTGTCCAATCAGAACATTGTTACCTTTTTTCTAATCTTGTAATGTGTTTTTGTCCAATCAGAACATTGCTACCTTTTTTCTAATCTTGTAATGTGTTTTTGTTTAATCAGAACATCTCTAGCTATTTCCCTAATATGCAACACCAAATCTTTTTCTGGTGATCTTAAACAATTGTATATTAGGCTTTTGGAATATTTTATATTCCTTCTAAGAGAAATCACTATTATAACGGTTGGAGGGACTAAGCGTATTAATATATTGATTAGTGATGGGACAATTCTTTGGAATCGTAATTGTTAATCGTGTATTTTGGGGGAAATCGGGATCGCATTGTTAAATAGATACATTAGATTTACGATTCTTTCATTACGATTCTCTTGAATTTTTAAGTTAATCGTTAATCGGAATCGTTAATCAA
>JAYKTE010402132.1:0-10626 GCA_036873565.1 Xipholeptos notoides
ACAAGTGCACACTGAAGATGAAAATAGACAACCTTATTCATTGCTGGCAAAAGTGCATTGAAAATAGTGGTGACTATGAGGAAAAGTAAATTCTGGAGCACAAAAGGTCGCTTGTTTTAATTGTACCACTCCCATCCTTGTAGCTCTTTGACTTTTAAAATACAACTTTAAAAGATAGATGGCATTACTTTTGGAGTGACGCTTGTAGTTTGCCTGAATTTGCAAAATAAGTCTTGATAATTAATATTACTTAATTAAAACATTTGTTTCATCTTCTTGTTTTGGACTATGTATTCCATGATCTTCCTCAGGTTATTTTATTCATTCTCAGGAAGTTTTACATTGAATTAAACTCAACTTCATACAGTTACACACCAAATCCTTTGTTTTGAGGTATAAAGGCTTTATTGGTTTGTTTGTTATGGTATTATCTGATTCATCTGTTGCTTCTTGTAGTCAATTCCTTGTGCATGCTAAAAACCAAAAAGAATAGCTTTCTAAAGGATGGAATAGGATCATAGGATAGCATGTTTGAGTGAAAGACTTTCTTTTATTTCAATAAGGATGGCATAGTTTTTCAGGAGAAGCTTCTCAAAGAAATTCTACCTAATGACAATCGAGAAAGGCCACAAAAGTTTGCTTAATTTGTTTTTATATATATTACTGTGTGTATATACATAACACACACACACACACACATATATATAATGTATATGCATATTTTTAAATAATAAAAATTATATTCTGACAGTATTATAATTTGAATAAACATTTAAATAATGATATTCATTAATATTATTATTAAAAATAATTATTTAAATAATAATAATGAGTTATAATAAAAATAATAATAATGATAATAATAGTTATTTAAATAATAATAATATATTCTGTGTTATCACCCCTGGTTGGTGGCTGATGAAGGTGGGGTATAGCACCTGTATTCACATGTTGTATGTAAAAAAAATTACATATTTTTATAATTTTAAAAACTGATATTAACTTTTATTGGTAATATATATCCACCCCTGAAGAAGGACCCAGAGAAATTTGAAGGCACTAGAGATTACACTATATATCTAATATTATATGTGTATATATATATATTTATATATATATATATATATTGCTGTTTTTTTCTAAATTTTCTGAACTAAACTAAGTGTTCACTGCCTTTTTCATTTTTCATCAATACATCTGTCTCTCATTAGAACCACTAATTTCTTTTTTCAATATATATGCATATGTATGTGTTTTTGTGTGATATAGATGTGTGTGTGTGTGTGTGTGTGAAATAAATGAGTCTTTGTGTGTATATGTGCAAGAGTTAGTTGCTTTGAAAGATATTTATATATGTAAACATAGACTCTCACTTTTATGAAATAATCTAATATATGCATGTGTAAAAGAGAGAAAATGCACACTTTCTCTTTCTTTCTTTCTCTCTCTCTCTCTCTCTCTTTCTTTCTCTCTCTCTCAGTCTTTCTGACAATATTTCTCTTTCTCTCTCTCTCTTTCTCTCTCTCACTTTCTCTCTCTCTCTTTCTCTATCTCTCTCTCTTTCTCTCTCTCTCCGTTTCAAGACAACTAACTTATACACATGTACATACATGATCCTTCATTTGATTAGTGTCAGCTGAATAACTATAATTCTAATTATTGTATTGTATGCCAAAAGATTATCAAGCCAAACTTGTAAGACTGGCATCCAGCTGAAAACTGCTGACCATTCATCGTATAGTAGACATAAATGATGCATTGCCATGGTTCATGCTGAATAATAATGGGTATGAATAATCACTAATAATAAACTATATAAGGCAACTATAAAATGTAACATATAAGTTTATGGATACAGTATATTTCTATTGAATCTACTTTCTTTCATTTTTAGAGAAGTCCTTAACCATTCAATACATGTATCATACCAAACAATTGTACTGTAAGTTCATATCCCTAGGAATTCAAGAGTGTTTATCAAAAAAAAATTGTGTAACAACTAGGATTTGATCCCATGCATCACAGTTCTGAAATTCAGTCTCTTTCAATTATGCCAAAGACCTGATAGCGCATTGTAAAAAGCCAAAATCATAAGAATAAAAATAGTAGGTCTAACATCACTAATCCTGGCTTTGCCATCTAAACAATGGTTGGATACTCTTCTTATTCTTCTTTGTTTCTAAATCCATTAATTTTTTGGTCTGTGTGAATGAATAATTTAACATTAGGTAAGGAAACCCAATAAGTCAGACTAATAAATCTTTTGAGTTTAAAAAAAAGGCAATAATGTCAAACATTGTGTATAATTTGGTAACTTCCATGAATTGGGAATTCTGTTTGTTGAGTACCAAAAAGAGCTTAGACTTTAAAAAATTAATTCATGAGTTGAAATTTCAGCCTTCCCTTATATATAAACTTTAAGTGGAACTTTGTCTCTGTGTGTGTGTGTGTGAGTTCATTCCTTATGGACTCTGAAATGACTTAGCCGATTTTCTTGAAAATTAACACAGTTGTACTTTATGTGTCTGGAAGTGTTCTTAGATACGTTCCATTTCGGAATACCCCCGATAAGTAGCAAGAATTGATAATAGAAAAAATCAGCTTCTAGAAGGAAGGGTGCTGCTACAGTAAAACCGTGAAAATTACCATTATGAACACATAACTGTGTTGTTGACCAGTCATTAGAGCATTTGTTTTGCACCACATAATCTGTAGGTTTGAATCCCACTTGAGGTTTGGAAAAAAAATTTATGATTTTATTTACAATTTTTTCCAAAAATTATGCTCACTGCTTTACAAGCCATTAAAATTGATTTTTTTTTTCTGTTGATAACTAAACAGTCTAAGATTGTTCTGTTTTTGCATTGAAATCGTGTCTCAGATTCTACCTAGCCAAAATCAAACTACACCCATACACTCACATACACATAGACAAATGCACAACAGAAGCAAGATTTAGAAAAAGGAAATGTGATTCTGACAGTACCTAGTGCTTATCACCATCATGACAGTGTACTTTGGCACCATTCATCCACTACACTTATTGATTATCTTGCTTTTATATATTTCTAATAGGCCACAAAGTTTTGACTTTAATCTGATTTTACTTATTTTTTTCTTTTATTTTCCCTTTCCAGACTTTTTTTTAATTTACTGTTGTATAAAATTATTATTCTTTATTTAGTTTTAGGTGTCTTTTGCATTTCTTTCTTATTATTTGATTCTGTCTTCTTTCCCTTCTTTTATGTTCATCTATTATTTATATCTCTTTTTCACCATTCTTCCTTAGTCTCTTTTCTTTCCTTTTTCCTTATTTATTTTCTTCTGTTTGATTCAATTTCTCTTTTATCTTTCTTTCTTTCTTTCTCATCTCTTTCTTTTTTTTACTTTCTATCTCTTAGTGTGTTCCTTTTCTCTTTCTTCTTTTTTTGTCTCTCTTTAACTTGTCTCTCTTTAACTTTTTCTTTCTCCTCTATTTCTTTGTTTTTCCCTTTCTCTTTCTTCTATCTCTTGTCCTTTTTGTTTGTTTCTTTGTATTCTTGTTTTTCTTTATTTATTTGTTTGTTTATTTTATTCTTTCTTCTTTCCATCTTTTGATCATGAAACCTTCTTTTCTTTCTTTTCTCTATTACTGATTTTCTTATTCTTTTCATTCTTTTTTGTTTTCTTTTCAGTCTTCTTTTTTCCCTTGTTTTTCTTCTTTGATTCTCCCTTAAAAATAGAAAAGATGGAGAGAGAAGAGGAATAAGAGTTATTTTTCCCTTGCAAGTCTTTCTCCGTTCTTTCTTATTCCATGCTTGTTTTTGCTTCACTTTCACATCCTTCCTCCTTTCTTAACTTCTATTTTCTATGTTTCTATTTTTCATTTTGATTTTGAATAATGCTTTTAAACAAGAACCATCTTTATGTCGCTTCCAGTTTCCAACCTCTCATGCATAGTATTATCCAATTTTTCTTATTTTTCTTTTCCTTTTTCTTCTTTTACTTTTCTTTCTTTTTCTCCTTCTTTTTCTTATTTTTCTTTTTCTACTTTTTTCTTAGTCTTCTTTTATTTCTTCTTTTTCTTCTTTTTCTTCTTTTCCATCCTTTTCTTTTTTCTACTCCTTTTTCCTCTTCTTTTTTCTTAATCTTCTTTTTTTTCTATTTCTTCCTTCCTTTCTTCTCCTCCTTCTTCTTCCTCTTCTTCTTCTTCTTCTTCTTCTACCTCTTCCTCACTTGCTGGGCTTGCCACTTGTTGTTAAAAGGATTAACCATCAATTTTGCTGCTGAATGGAAACACTGAAGCATACCATCAATATCACCAGCAGCACTAATATCACCACAACAGTCATCATCAAACTGTACACTTCAATTCTCCAATTGTTGTAACAATGCCAAATTATACACTCAAAACCCAATCCTTATGCTATCCACATACATATCTCTTTTTATAACTTAGAATTTATTGAATCCAAAGGCTTGTTGTTTTTTTCATATTCTCCCAATAAAAATCTATTAGTGTATATGCTTGCATAATATAATTTTAAATGATCAAGAACTGAGTTGTAAAAGCACATTTAGATATAGGATAAGAAATGTTGTGCCATTATTGGACTTGTATGTTGAAATATAAATCTATCAATCTGTCTCTCTATATATATCTCTTTTTATCTATCTCTCACTCTTTCTCTCTCTATATATAATTCTTGATAGAAGCCTTCAGTATTTTTGGGGGGATGAACAAGTTGCATTCTGTGGGCATAGGGTTTGCAAGGTGCATTTCATGTGGGGTCTGCAATGTTGTTAAGCCTGGCATTGCTAAAATGTGTATATTAAGACATAATAATCATTACTTATATTACATAATTAATAGTTGTCTATAACATTTTCTCAAGTAATGTCAAATATTCATAGTCTTATCATTTCTTATGGTATTGCTAAAGAAAATTATCATAATTCATTATATAGAATTATAGCTTCATACAATATATTCTTCTGTAATCACAAACAGTAAGAAAAACTATCATTGTTTTTTATACTATGGTTATGTTGATAGATATTTGTCAAGAAAGTTTTCTTGAAAAATATCACTTATGCCAGAAGCTATTAATTTCATACTAACAAAAGTTCTTTTTACGTATTTTCTTTGAAAAATATAATACCAAGAAATCCATCAAAGGCAAAATCAATTTCTTTGTATAATTATTTTTATAAAAGCTTTTAAATGATTTTATCTATTTATTTTCCATAACATAATTGATTAAAATTCAATTTGGTTTGAATGTTCAACTTCTTTTTTTTTTTTTTTTTTTACTCCAAATATTTCAGACATCTCTTTTCATGTCTAGTATGTCATTTATGATTTAATTTCCCCACAAAAACTAAAATAAAGAACACTATTAGAATGAATAGATTTGCCTAAAGAAATACAAAGAAGGGCTTCTGAGAAGGTTTTATCTCACAAAATCAAATTCACAAATTCAAATTTTCTTGATTTGTTCTTCGATGCAAGCAAATGTTTGTTCTTTTATAACCAAACTATATGAAAATAGTGTCCAGCCTTAAGTAATTACAAGGATTGATCTGTTATTAGATAGAATAATCCAAACGTTTCCCATTATACCAAATGAGATTGGTTTTAAACCTATTTTTTGTTATGTTCTTCATAACAGAAAGATTAATAGCAGTTGTTAACAAAAAGGTTAAAAATAATGCATGCAAAATCTCAATGCAACCTTAAATCAATGAATTTTATTGCCCATCCTTACATGATAATATAATTAGAAAATATTTCTAATTACAAGAGTTGTTCCAAAAGTAAAACCTCATTTTATTCTGCCAGAATGAGTCAGAGAGGATTGCAAATTGCATTATTATGATGACTAAGCTTATGCATTCATTACCTGAAAATTTCATCTCTCTGTTGCAAATATTGATCGTGTAAGATGCTAAGAAAGGAACCCAAGTCATGGATGTGTGTCAGAAGCAGTGATGCATCATTGAATTCTTTCATGCAGAAAAAATTGAACCAATCAACATTCAGAAGCATCTGTTGAACATTTACAATGACAATGCAGTTGATGCCAGCATAATTAAAAAGTAAAAGAAAAGAAATTCCTATTACTCCAGAGATCAAGATATTTGCCTTATGTTGCTATGAATAATTTTTTATTGACTTTATAAAGTTCAAATTAAGATTAATTGAAGGCTTCTTGATCAATAAGTGAGATTTGAGGCATTTATATTGTCATTCAGAAATTCAAATTCTTAGTCCATTACATTTACTCATATAGTAATACATGAAGACATTTCAAAGTATTTTTATCCCTTTCACCAGAAATAGATTAATTTTACTACAAATAGTACTGTTCTTCTATAATTATTTTTTATATTGCATATTGATTTTAAAAAGTTAGTTTTAATGAAATTCATTAAATTTAACTCCTAAAAATCATTATGCAAATTTATCAGAAAAATCATTATGCAAATTTATCAGAAAGAATACTTTTTTGTTCTACCCCCATTCACATTTGAAGTAATATCCTTGAGACAGGTAGTAATCCCTATATACTCTCCAGTTATGGATTTAACAGTGCATATTGTATTATTAAAAACCTATGTATGGTATTATTATGTATTATCAAAAATGATGATTGTTCTTGGCATTAAATCACCTAAAAAAAAGTTGATGTGCCATAAAACAAAATATACAATCAAACAATACAAAATATTGAATACTAGAAGTACTGCCCAGCCTTGTCCTGCAGTTGCTTTGATACTCTTTTTGTGTTCATTTTGATCTGTGTTTTTTGCAGTTTCCAAATGTTTTTTCTTTCCAAGAAAACTGTCGTAATTTTTTTGAAGGTTGAAAATTATTTTAGTAAACTGCTGTTATATTAATGCCCCAATGAGCAACATAACTCCTACACAGCAGATGCTATGGGTCTACAATGATTCAATCTTTCAAGTTTGATCACTTAGCAGCTATTTTTTTGGCTCAAAATCAATTTGTTCCATGTGTCCAAATACCCCATGTATCAAATTTTAAATCCCTAGACCAAGAATAAGCAAAGTAGTTTGGTAGAGACTTTTCCTCAGATAGACACACATACAAGGTGTCTTTTATAGTAGTCATAGATTGGCATTGCCAATTATCAATATAGTGGATCTTACCATATGTGACCATTTTTACTACCAACAAAGACTGGTCAGATATAGCAGATGGTTATTCACTAAAGTCTCCTGCATGATCCATCTACAATCATCTGTGCATAGAAAAAGGATTATTAATAACAGGTTATCATTTACGATGAAGGTTACATACAGCAAGATTTAGGTTTAAATTGCGAACTCATTTTTTTTATTATTATTTTTATGCAATCATGAAAAGTCAATGAGCAGAAAACCAGACTCAAACCATACAATCAGATTCATAGGCTAAGTCAAACTATTAACATCAAGTTAATCATGTCAACCATATGTACTCTAGATGAAAAGGAGAAGTATTATCTTTTAAATATAAATGATGGATATAATCATAGTTTGACTTCATGTCTATTATGAGCTGATACTCTATTACTTAAAAGCAATATTTTTTTGGCTGTAGAATTTCTAAAAGAAACCCATTTTATCTAGTTTTGACAAATCTAGAAAATCTAAATTTTTTATTAAAATTTCTGGGGCTGTAAATTGTGACAATAATGATTTTTAATCCAAATGAAATTTAAAAAAATTAATGCTGTCATGGAAAATTTGATATATCCTGTTGAATGATAATTAAATGAGGTGTTGTGTTTAATTATAAGTTCATATGTTATGTAAATAAGTGTAACTATACAAAAAAAAACTAACCTTTAAATTGTTCTTAGTTTTTCAATTGAAGAAACTAATGAAAAATATGACATTGCAATTATGTACAATATATTCTGAGATAGAAAAATCCAGTTTGCAATATTATCATCATTTTTAAAGCATTGCTGTAATACTTACATAATGAACACAGTCTGAACGTTTTCTAGTGTAATAGAAAATATTAATGTACAACAATAGAAATTGATAAACTAAAGAAAATAAAATAATACAAAGCATTTTCAGAGATGTTTTTATAAATTCCAACAAACAGTCTGTAGATAGCATAGATTTTGGCCAAAGGTGATTTGTTTTTTTATTCTACATTCTTATCTGTATTGAAATGAAGTCTGCTTGTAATTGTCTTATACCAACAGATAATCCTTCAACCTAAAAAAAAATGTAATTGATTAAATCCTATTCTTGTTCTTTTTTTCCTGCTATTTTTTTTTTTTGTTTTCTTACTCAATAATTTTAAATTAGTTAAAATCTTCAGGGAGTAAATAGCAGTAATCTTTTGTAATTGAAAATGTAAAAAATATAGTTTCCAAAAATTATTGTTTGTTTATCACTAAAGAATCTTTAAGATCAAGATTGAATGGCTTTAATTGGACTTGGAAATAATAATATATGCTTTTATTGATATAATAGAGATTTTAAAATTTTGCAGTTAGAAATTAAAACATTTTCTAGAACTTAAAATCAAGTTTTGAATTTTCAAATTTTAGGGTTTTTCATTATTAATATATATTTTTTTTTTGTTAAAAAAATTTGGCAAGGTTTTTGTTTTTCTTCTAACAGTATGGGTAGATTTTTTTCTGATACTACATATCTAGGGTAATTTTAAAAATCAAATTAAGCAACAAAATTTTACATAAAAGTGGGAATTGATTTAAGACTCTGTCAATATTTCTTTTTAAAAATACTTGCTTTTTGATCGTAGTTGATCTCATTAGTTTTCCATAAATATTTCAAATTTGATTTTATAAACTTCCATACAAGCAAAATTTTATTGAAATTAATAGGATTTTTTTTTTGCTATTTGCTATTGTACGTATTTTAGTTATATTTTGTTTTATTTATACTTAATTAAATTATAATGCATATTTCTCAATTTTTTTCCAGGTTCTGACTTTTCATCCAAATAATAAACCACAACGAAAATTACTGGGACAAACAAGTCTTGACTGGACTTGTGTACAATTCCTACATGCCGAATTATTATTCTTTGGTGAGCATCTTGGTTTTGATTGACTAAGAAAATTTAATTTACTTAGTTTTCATAATTTAAACCATTTTCTTTCTTAATTCAATAAAGAACTTACATCTATTATTTGCTTGTCAAAATTCGAAACTGTCACCATATATGACCCATTTATAATATTTATTAGGACCTTATTTATAAATTTGGTCACGTATCTTTTAAGGATTAAAACAAGCAACTTTTTGTGCTCCTAAATGTATTTTTCTATATAGTCACCACCATTCTCAATGTCCTTTTATTTGTGATGAATGAGGCAGTACATATTTGTGTCCAGAACGTGCTTGACACTTGAATTTATTTAATTAAAATTGATTTACAAGTTCTACATAGTTAAATATCGGCTATGTTGTCACTGGAAAAAAAAAATCACTTTTGATGGCCTGTAAGAGGGGTGGATGTAACTTTTTGAAAAAAATTATGTATAAAACCATAAGAAATCTTTCCATAGCATTTCCCAAGTGAAATTTTCTTGCATTTGTTAATTCATTATTTCAATCCTAATCAACAATTTGTATGCTGAAGTTTTGGTAGACTTTATACAAAAATCTTACTAATCATAATTCATCTTTTTATCAACTGCAACAATATTCACTGCAATCAATGGTAGTTCATTGAAGATAGTGTTGTTCTTATGAAATTTGAACAATTGTGCTACATTTGTGCTTGGATAAAAATAGTATGATATTCCAGGGAGTATTGCCTATTTTTTTCTTTCACCCTAAGTGTAGGTCACAAAATGAAAAATCTAGAGTGATGTAAACCTTTGGATCTGCAGCCTAATACTGTTAACAGTTATTAAAAATTATTTCATCACAGGCTTTAGGTATAGAAATAACAAAAAAAATGTAATCAGATATTTTCCAAGTGTAAATGAATGACAATACCATTTTTTTGTTAAGTATTCATTGATTCATTTCTTTGGGTTTGGTCATTTCAAACAGTTTCATTTTCCGAGAGCACACTTTCCTCATCCTGAAGAAGATATGATTGTCTCATTCAGGCAAATGGTGTGAGTTTCCCATTTAAATGATAATTGAAATAGCTAGAAAAGGAACATGTGTTTGTCTATATGTGGGCAGATGAGTGTTTATTTCATTGAACAGAAAGAGATGTAACTTATTTACAAGTTAGGGGTTTGTATTGTTAAGCAGGTGCGGCAAAAGAAGTTCAATCTGGATGATGAATCATACTAAAATAGTTCTCAAGAAGATGGAAACAAATTTACATTTTTTTAATTAATTACTTGTACAATAAATGCATTATGAAATGTCTTCCATTTTATTTTATCACTCACAGATCTTATCCTATCTCTCTATCTCTCTTTCTGTCTCTCTATCTATCTATCTATCTATCTATCTATCTGTCTATCTGTCTTTCTATTTATATCTATCTATCTATATATTATCTGTCTGTCTCTCTATTTATATCTATCTATCTATATTTTATATATATATATATATATATATATACATATGATTTTGGGTTCCGTCCAAACTTAATTTGGGCAAGAGTCCGAGTTTAGTACTGTATTACAA